>JAGFNQ010010500.1:0-73510 GCA_024364735.1 Boesenbergia rotunda | reverse complement strand
TGACTCATCATAGATCGTACCATATCTAATAAGGTACGATTCCTCCTTTCGGATACACCATTCCACTGTGGTATCCCAGGAGGAGTGAGTTGAGATAGAATCTCACACTCAGCTAAATAGTCACGAAACTCATGGCTCAAGTATTCTCTACCTCGATCTGATCGAAGTATTTTAATACTCTTGCCGAGTTGGTTTTGTACTTCATTTCTGAATTCTTTGAACTTTTCAAAGGACTCGGACTTATGTGTCATCAAGTACACATAACCATATCTACTGAAATCATCAATAAATGTGATGAAGTATCTATAACCACCTCGAGCAGCAACATTGAAAGGGCCACATACATTAGAATGTATGAGTCCTAACAAATCTGTTGCTCTCTCGCTATGTCCACTAAAGGGAGTCTTAGTCATCTTACCTAGAAGGCATGACTCGCATGTCTCATATGATTCAAAATCAAATGAATCCAGCAATCCATCCTTATGGAGCTGGGACAAGCGACTCTCATTTATGTGGCCTAAGCGACAGTGCCAGAGATAGGTTGGGTTCAACTCATTTGATCTCAACCTCTTGGTACTTACATTATAGATAGGGTGTTCTAAGTCTAGAATGTAGAGTCCGTTGGTAAGATCTGCACTACAATAGAACATTTCATTTAAATAGACTGAACAACATTTGTTCTTAATTATAAATGAGAAGCCTTTCTTGTCTAGACAAGAAACAGAAATTATGTTCTTAGTAAGTGCAGGTACATAACAACAATCATCTAGTTCCAGTATAAGCCCAGAGGGCAGAGATAGAAAATAAGTTCCTACAGCAACAACAACAACTCGTGCTCCATTGCCTACTCGTAGGTCCACCTCGTCCTTTGCCAATGCCCTGCTATTTCTCAGCCCCTGCACATTAGTACAAATGTGAAAAGCACATCCAGTATCTAATACCCATGATGTAGAAATAGAAAGGTTGACTTCTATAACATATATACCTGAAGTAGAAGGCTCGCTTCTCTTCTTCTTAAGATCCTCCAGGTAGATCTTGCAGTTTCTTTTCCAATGCCCTTTCTCACCGCAATGGAAACAGGTGGCATCCTTCTGCACCCCACCCTTGGGTTTAAGTGCTGCAGAGCTGGCTTTGCCCTTGGTTTGGGTCTTACCCTTACCTTTGGGCTTCCACTTACCCTTGCCTTTGCCCTTCTGTACCATCAGGACGGTACTAGGCTTGGTGAGATTAGGCTCAGCAGTTCTTAACATGTTGAGTATCTCGGGAAGTGGTTTGTCTAATTCGTTCATGTTGTAATTCATGACGAATTGACGGTAACCTGGCGGCAACGATTGCAGAATCAGATCGGTAGCCAGCTCTTGGCCCAAGGGAAACCCTAGTCTATTGAGGTTCTCGACGTACCCAATCATCTGGAGTACGTGAGTTCCTACTGGGGTTCCCTCTTTCATCTTGCATGAAAAGAGGGCCTGAGTCACTTCGAACTGCTCATGCCTTGCCTGCCCTTGATATAATTGCTTGAGGTGGCCAATCATATCGTAAGCATTCATGTTCTCGTGTTGCTTCTGAAGCTCAGAGGACATGCAGCATAGCATTAGGCACGACACGTCTAACGCGTCGTCTTGATGCTTCTGATGAGCATCTCTAACGCTACGGATGGCTGAGGGTGGTGGTGCTTCAGGAACTGCTTGCTCTAGAACGTACAGCTTACGTTCCTGTTTGAGGACTATCCTCAAGTTCCTGTACCAGTCCAGGAAATTAGCTCCAGTGAGCTTGTCCTTCTCAAGGACAGATCGCAGAGAGAGGGTATTCGCGTTTGAAGACATGGCAATCTACAACAGATAAATGCAGAGAATAAATATCATATTCTAGTAATCATCTAATTAGGCCTTTAATTAAATGATACTCCCACTAAATTATAGGAATTTTGGTGGAATCAAGTCATTGGAGTGGTCAAACTACACTACTAGATCCGTACCAATTTACTATAATTTATGTGGGACAAGATCCACATCATACTATGCCTTGAGTTAGCTTTGGCTAAATCGCCCAAGACTTAGTATGATCGGTAGATAACTAATTTATCAATTACATCTCTATGCAACTATTGTTTATAGGATCAAGATTTAACGTTTACGAATAATCTTGAGTTAGCTTTGGCTAAATCGCTCAAGACTATTTAAAACGGTGATTTTGTCCTACCCTTTCCAACTATTGGAATACGCCTATAGCTTTACTCGATCCAATTGAGTTAACTAGTTACTCAATCTGATTGAGCTCGATCTAACCCGAGCCGTGATAGGCGGGACCAAGGTTGTCCCTCCGCATCCTACCAAGATTAAATGCGTTGCTCTGCTTTGGCAGAATCGACAAGCGCATATGATCGAGGTAGTGATGGGTATCAGGACCCGGTAGGCGTTTACGAGTTGATTCGATTTTAGATCTAATCTAATCGAGGATGTGCATCACATCTAGGCATTTATGAAATCTAATTTAACCCTAAATGTGTATTAAGTGCACATCAAAATGTGGTTCCCACATTACTTGTGCATCTCATACACTTAAGTTTATTTTTACTATTCTACATTATCATGCATCATATACATCACAAGCATAGCAATAATAAAAATAAACATAAGTGACTTGGTCATGGCCCTGCTAAGACCCTCTCAAGCCAATGAGAGGATCCGATGGTCAACCTAGGTCTAGCGGCTTCTCCAAGCGCTTCCTCTTGACCATCTTCGTGTTGTCGGCTAGTTCTCCCGAGTCCAAGTTCTCCGGAATTTTCGTCGTCTTCACTTTTGTACATTACAAATTTTATACTCGAGTTACATTCGAGTCTAAATATGAAATACAACAGAAATAAAATATTAAAAGCCGACACGCAGGTCGCAAACACAATACAACACGCACATGTACAAAAACGACGCGCAGGCCGTATTATGAATTACAACACAATTTTAATCTTATTAAAAATTGGGTCTTGGGCCATGACCATCACACTACTGTACATAATTCAAAATTATGTAATTTTACAGATTTTATATAATTTTTCTACTGATTTTTAGAATTTTTCTAGTCACAACTCCGCGGCGGTCCCGGTAAGCGGGTTTCGGGCGTAATCGCGAGACAAGGCCCCTTGCGGGGTTAGGGGCAGCACCCCTACTCGTGAAATAACCTTCACGAGTGTCTTCTTGCGATTATACAGCGCCTTTACCCGCTGTCCCAAAATCCATTTGGGCAAAACTTGCCGTATCGGAGAAGTTTTTCTCGGTGGCAAAGTCTACAAGTGCTTCGCACTTGTCGCTTTGCCTCTACGAGGAAAAATACTCAAAAATCCTAAAATTTAGAAAAATTACAGAAGCATAAAATTATCTAAATTTTGTATCTAATACAAAAAAAATAAAAAACCAAAATGAGCACAAGCTTCGCTCGTGGCTCTGATACCACTGTAGGATTTTTCAGGCCACGAAAACCGCTTTTTCGCGTCGCGGAAACCCCGAAAGTCCCAATAGAAAGGATCCGAGCGAAGAAAACCATTTCAAAATTTATGAGTGCTCGTTTACATGCTTCAAAACCGATCTACAACCTAGATCTATTAGAGAAGAGAAAAACTACCTTCGATGCGTGCCCCGCAATTCCCGCTCGCTCCTCGGTTGGTGTCGGATCTCCAGGATGCAAAGTAGCAACCCTCTAGAAGTATCCACACAAGCAAGAGAGTGGAGAGGAGAGCCCAAAAGTGTGCTAGCACTTGCTTGGGGTCTCGGCAAGATGAGTGGAGAGGGAGAGCAAAACCAAAAACCAACAAGTGAGGAGAAGAATGATCACACACCCACACAAAACTCCTTTTTTGTGTGTGTTTAATTGGCAGGCCACTTAATGGTCATTATTGGCCATTAAGTGGCCGGCCACCACCTTTAGTAACCCCCTATTTGAATTCAAAATTCAAATGAGGAGGTTACTTAGCCTTGATGATGATGCCAAGTCATCACTTGGTCAAGTCAAGGTGATGTGGCTTGAGTCAAGTCAAACTTGCCTCTTATGGACTTTCCATATTTAGCCAAAGTCAAACTTTGACTTCATTATTCTCCTATGATTAGATTCATCCAACACTTGGATCAAACTTGAGTCCAACTCAAGTTGTCTAATTTGAGTCAAGTCAAACTTGCCTTTTATGGACTTTCCATATTTAGCCAAAGTCAAACTTTGACTTCATTACTCTCGGTCCATCATATGGACTTATTCTCCATCTATTGCTCTATGTGTGTGACCCTATAGGTTCTTGTAACGTTGGCAATGTCCTTAAACCTATTTAAGGACATAAGCAATGAGAGGTATCTAGCAACACATCATTGCTACCCAAGTTACAAGAATGTCGAGATCCAACATCACCATTGTGACTAATAATTGTGACTATCATAATATGTGACAACGTCCTTCTATCCTCGATATCTAGATTGATCTTTCATGAGGCATAGACCGTGTCATCCTCAAATCAATCTATATGTCTTGAACTCCAAGTAGACTCACTATAATCAAATATGCTCAATATCTCATATTGTCTTATTTGGGCATGACCATGCACTTAGTGATCTCACTCTATCAAGACTATGATATCTCTCCCGTCATATAGGAGGGATAGATCCCATCTACATCACTCACATCCCTCCGCATAATTTGTTACATACCCAGTAATCGCCTTTATAGTCCACCCAGTTATGGGTGACGTTTGACGAAGCCAAAGTACGTAACTCCTTATGTAGGGAACTATGGTAACTTCAGGTCTAGGACTATAGTCATACTAATAGTCACATGAGAAAGTATATGACACTCATATAACGATCCATGATACTTTCTCATGGCGGGTCATTCAGTATACATTCTCTAATGTATACCCATGTGTAAATTTGATATCTCATATCCATGACTTGTGAGATCAAGTCATCATGTTGACTTACATGCTAGTCTCTATGCATTAACATTGTCCTTGAATGTTAATACTTGACTAGGAATAATTAAGAGTAGTGTTCTCTATATCATCACACTATCGATTCAACTAATCGATTGATATAGATAAGAACCTTCTACTCAAGGACGTTATTATACTAAGTTATTTGGCACCAATACACATAAGTACAATAACCATAAGAAATGCCTTTATATATAAGAAATATATATACAAGAATATGATACAATGAGTCCAAAAAAGTAATCATCATATTATTGGCTCTAGGGCTCTCACTAACAGTTATCGACCCATTGTCGAAGCAAATAAAGCCTGAAGACACGTCAGCATTGTATGGTATAATGGTCAGATCGAGATGAAGTCTATAAATAGGACTTAAGTTCGAAGAACAAATTCCAACATACTTTCAAATTCACTTTATATTTCAGTTCTTTTATTGCTCTTGTTATTAACTATTGTAAGAGACTTCTTCGCTTCTGGGTCTTCCAAAGAAGAGAAGATTGTGGAGTCTTCATAGTTCTTGGATTAACAATCCCGAGAGTTGTAACCAAGTAATTTTTCATGTACTCTTTCTTTTATATGTTAATTTAATTACTTAATGTATGTAAGTCCTTGCTAACTTGTTAACAAGAGAAATAGTTGTGTTTAATTTGTAGGTCATTATTCACCCTCTCTCCCCTCTAGCAATTTGAATCGCTTATATTACACCAACAACTAATATTAGAGCTGAATCACTCAAAAGGATTAACCATCGACTAAGCAACTAGATCGGGGTGGGGGGGGGGGGGGGATGGTCGGATCAAGCATTCATCCACCAAAGTTTGAGGGTGAATTCACATTAATATGGAAAAAGAAAATGGGGGAAAAGAAGTCGAATCGCTTATATTCTGTCAAAGACCTTTGGGAAAAATTTCTAGAGCTCTATGAAGGCACTTTGTAGGTAAAACTGGCAAGGCATGATCTCCTAAGAAGTCAACTAACCTTCAACTAGAAAAATGGAGAAAAAGTAGCACAAGTACATGCCAAGGTAAAGGAGATTCTCACTTATCTCAACAATCTTGGAGAAACGGCCTCAAATCGAGACTCACTCAGATATGCGCTAAATGTCTTTCCGAGAACTCAAGAGTGTGTATCGATAGTAGACTTGATGCACATAGATTATATGTATTTCTAGGCATTGTTTGGCGCATATTACTTGTATTTCTTGAGCATGATCTATATTATCGCACCCTATTTTATAATTTTATCAACATAATTACTCCTTTTGTTTGGAGATATGCTTTTGACTTGTTTTTATTGACAGGACGTGATTTGGAATGGGAATGGAGCAAAAACGCATGTTGGAGTAACATTGGAGGAAAAAATAGCGAAATAGGGTTGTGCTTGCCTTGGCATGGCCGTGCCCCAGTTGACACGACCATGTCTCATTGAGACACGACTGTCACCTAGAGCCAAGTTGTGCCTTGCTTCTTAAGAGACACGGCCGTGCCCTGAGACATGGTTGTGCCTTGCTTCTTAGGCATTCTCACAACCCAACTATGCCTTGCTTCTTAAACATTCGCACAACCATGCTCAAAGAGACAGTCGTGCCTTTTTTCTTATAGCATGGCTTGGTCGTGCCTAAAAGGCACAACCACATCGCTTTAAACTGTGGCTTACATGTCACGGTTGTGCTTCCAGGCACGGCTATGTGGCATGAAGAGCAGGCCTGTGTCTCGCCTATAAAAAGAGTTTTCTCCCCCTTTGAAATGGGAGGAAGGATTTTCCCTTTAGGGAACCTACAAGGTCCACATCTACTCTACATTTTGGCGATTTATCGATGATTCGAGGTTGATTCCATCATCCAATCCATCTCTACAGCAAGTATTGATTCTCGAAGACTCTGATCTCAACCCAACTAAGCTTTCTTCTCTCTTCTCTTAGATTTGAGTTGTAGCTTGCTTTCTTTGATGTCTTTGGGTCCTAATTCTTTGTTTATGGAGTAAATCTCTTGTATTCTAGGATGTAGGGAGTAATTGTGATGTGAATTTGAGGTGTACAGTATAGATTTGCCAATTTCCTATTTCAATGACATGTTTATGCTTTGTTCTTGTTTGATTGAATGTGTGTGTGGTGATTTTTTGCTTATATGTATTGTTGGATTGAATGAATGTAAAGGATTGGTCACCCCGTAGAGGAAATGCTCTAGATTGCATGACCGGGGGCCCTTAGTAGTAGAGGGTATCTCTTTAACTAGACTTTCTAGAGCATCGCCTTGAAATGGAGGTTAATTCTCTATAAGGGATAATTTAATTAGAGCTTAATTGGTTTTGTTAGGAACTAACTTGTGTAATTTAGATTGTATAATCAGGAGCCCTTAGTGATAGAGGGTATCCCTTTAATTGGACTTTTTATATTACCTTTTCTACTTAATAGCATTAAATACCAATAGGATAATCACTCCGATGCGACCATCGCGGGGTAGTACTAATATTTAGTTAGACTCCCTACAAGAGCATATATAAACATAGAGGGTAAGAGATGAAAAATTCATAGTATATCAATTAGCATTACAATGAAACCGAATTTTTGGAACCGCCTTCCCAACCAACCTTCCCAACTCACTTGCTTTCCTTGGACCTCTCTCTCTCTCTCTCTCTCACACACACACTCACACTCACACACACACACACACTTAACCTCTAGTTCTCAAGCCTTTAAACAATTTTAACCATCTAGATAATTCACTTTGCAAAGTCATTAGTGTTTAATCAATTGTCCATGTTCGATCGATATTGTGTTACTTTACGACTTAATCGTATACTTGTGGTAAAATAATAAGTTTTTGGCGTTATTGCCGGGACTATTTCGATTGACATTAATTGATTAGCAATTAAGTTATTCTAGATACTTTTCTTATTGTTAATAAAATTCTGTATTTTCTTATTTTGTAAATATTTTGTCTGCACTTTCTTTCTTGCTTTTAAATTCTGCATTTTCTTAATTTGTAAATAACTTGCATTTTAATTTTCTTTTTTTTTTTTATAATTTTGCATTTTCTTTATTTTTTTTCTCTGTTGCATTTCTTGTATACAATGGGCTTTGATAAAGATAACAAACTCTAGGGAGACTGTGTTACACCCTCTGCTAGATTACTAACATCCAACCCCTTGAAGCCTCTATTTGATGATAAAGAAATGAATTTTGATTTGGTTAGTCTTTTAGGCACAAGCAATATTGATAATGATACAAAAGGCGCTGATAAGAAGAAGAGTAGACCTCTTAAGATCCATGCTGCACTTAGCTCAAAGGGACCAAGATCTTGTATTGTAGAACCTCTAATGAATGCTAATAACTTTGAAATTCACCCAAGAATAATTGATCTGATACAGAAAAATCAATTTGGAGGTGTGCCTTCATATGACTCTATCAACACCTATGCAACTTGGGTTACTATTGCAACACCATGTTCTTTGAAGGTGTTTCCACAGATGCAATTAGACTACGGAATTCCCTTTTTCTTTGAAGAATGAAGCTAAGACTTGGTGACTTTCTGTTCCACTGGAAAGCATCACAACATGAGAACAGATAGAGTATTGTTTTCTGAACAAGTATTTTCCACCCAGCAAAATGACCAATTTGCGGAATCAAATAATGAGTTTTGCACAGATGAAAGGAGAATCATTGTATATGGAATGGGAGAGATTTCAAGGATTGTTGTAAAAGTTCCCCCATCATGGGTTGGAAAAGTGACACATTGTTCATTCATTCTATACCAGTATATCAAACTCGATGAAGGTTTCATTGGACATAATAGCAGGAGGATCTTTGATGAATAAATGTTTAGACAAAGCATACGACTTAATTGATGATGTGGCACAGAACCAACATGAATGGTCAAATGAAAATTGGGGGGCATCCTCCTCCAAAATCCCAGAAGTGCAAGTTATGGAGGCAAATATGAATGTCAACTAAAAGTTGTTGCAACCACTTAGTAATGTTAAAAACATGACGGGGGATGTCATCAAGTTACAAGACGAGAGATCCAATCAGTTAGAGGCTAAGATAGAGAGATTGACTTCACAATTCCTTAGGCCTCAACTACAACTCTCAGAACTTCATAAGAATTTGCTTTGGCATAATAAATCTGTGTCACAACTTGCCGAGCCTTCATCACAATTAACAAAAAAATTAAGAAAATCTCAACCTCACCATTTCAACAAGGGCCTATAAGCCATCGGTACTGTTTGTTTCCTCAATGATTGGTCAAAATGATGCCATAAGAACAAACCATGATAGACATAATCGAACAAACTGAGAGGAAGTTTAATAGATCAATTAACAACCCTAAGATGTTGGAAACCAAAGCCTGACAAGTTATTCTTCAAAAGCTCTAAATAAACTTCCAACGCGACCCAAGAAACTCTATTGAATATTGCTATGCCTAGGGGAAATTTAAGATGAGCATGGAGGATGAAGTCACAGAGACATTACTTTAGGGAAATGAAAATTTAGTTGAGATGACTTTTATTGATAATAATATAGAATTTTCTGATGATGATGGTGATGATCAACATGAGATTTCAGATGAAATTGTTGAAACTCTTGTAGTTAAGCTTGATGTTGGTATATTTTGTCCCGCTAATGATGATTTTTGGATGGATGTGAAGGGATTTATCCAGGGAAGGCAAAGCCCCAAGAATCACTTCCTTTGGTGACAGGACCACTCGAAGAGCCAAAGCAATTAGCTATTCAAAAGGAGCTCCCATTCACTTTTCTAGAACTTCCAGAGACCATTTTAAAGGAGAAATTGATGGTAGGGGAGATGCCTACTTCAACTGGTATCATTCCATTGCAAAAGTGGATGTCGTAGTTGAATTGCCTTCAACCACCTGGAAGTATCATTAAGGGGACGATAATTTAGGGAGCGACCCATGACCATTTTGACCATACGAAGAAGGCGCTCACCTCATCCCGGACCATTCCACCTCTGGAGTGGAAGTTAGCATTGAATCGTCTCCGACCTCCAGGAAATACCATCAAGGAAATGAAGATGGAGGGAGTGGTGCTTCATGATATTGATCCCATGATGATATCTCTCTCTACAATTTGGATCATTGGCAAGAAAGTCTGAAAAGTATTTTATTCTGGCAAAAGTGAATTTAGATGACACTTCATTAATAAGGGGCCAAGATAATGACTATAAATCATCGCTTCTTGGGAGGTAGCCAAAGTTTTTTCTTATTTTTATTTAGTTTTTATTTTCTTTTCTTTTTCCTAACCCTAACCCCCTACCTAGTTTGTCTTGTCTAAATATATTTTTTTTGTTGAATTCAAAGATGAGGAGAAACACAAATATCAGATAGAGGAGTTGTCTCCAACATATGAATCACTTGGTAACTTCTCTTACTTTAAACCTCTTCCAAATTAGATTCTTTGATTTTTATTAGGACAATGAAAGATTTAAGTCTGGGGTGAGTATATATGTTGGGCTGTCAGTTAGTTTTTTGTCATTTTTTTGTATAATAAATTTTTCTATATGCATCATTGATCACATTACTGTTGACTTGTTCTTAAAGCAAAAACAAAAAAACTAGCATGCTTATTCTAGACTTATGTTATTTTGATTCATAGTGTTGGTGTGTTTGGTGAACTACTTTTCTCTATCTATAGTTCCATGAAGTAAGCAGTGTTTTTATTGAAAATATTTGAGTAATGGCCTAATTTTAGGATTTCTCTTTACTTTGCCTTATTTGGATAATAGATAACTCTAGAAATAGGCATAATTCATTGATTAGTACTTGTGCTTCAATGGTGATTTCTCAACTACATTTTGGTTACCGGATAAGGCTCATATCATGTCAACTCATTTTGAAAAATTAATATCCCTACATTTGCATTTGTACATATATATTTGTATTAGTGCTACTCTTTAAAGCACAGAAATCAATTTAATAAGGGATATGAAAAATAGTTATCATGAGTAGAAACTAACAAGATATCCCTTTGAGATCGAGCTAGGTTACTAGAGAAATAACTGCTAAGTTTCTCTTGATTCCAAGCATTCTTTTGAGACCTTGTGTAGTTTGAGAAGGATGACCTATGCATGTGACAGGTAAGTGTCTATCGTCGGAAGCATAAGGAACATAGTTAGATATGATATGACTAGGTTTAGAGATTGAAACTTGAAAATTTTAGGCCACTCATTACACTGAGTATGAAGAACCTCAACTTAGGTCAGATTGACATTACTTTATTATCATGCTCACCAATAAAATTATTTAATAGAGTTAGATTAATTCACAAAGAATTATAATGCACTATACCGACATATGAGCCTAGATTGTAAGTGTTCTACTAGTGTAAGAACACAACCAAATCATCATCTACAATTCTGCCAAAGCTCTTTGGGGAAAATTTCTAGAGCCCTATGAAGTCGCTTTGGAGGTAAAACTAGCAAGGCATGATCTCCTAAGAAGTCAACTCAACAACCTTCAACTAGAAAAAAAGGAGAAAAGGAAGCACACCTACATGCCAAGGTAAAGGAGATTCTCACCGGTCTCAACAATATGGGAGAAACTGCCTCAAATTGAGATACCCTCATATATGCGCTAAATGCTTTCCCAAGAACTCAAGAATGAGTATTGATAGTAGACTCCTACTACATTTTCAAGAATCTCAAGATAATTAGTTTAGAAGATTTCTTTTCTATCATAGAATTATACAAATCTAGATGTGCATGTATGAAAGAAATAGAGAACATGGACCACAACTTTTCTATAAAAGCATAGTAGAGTGAATCAGATTCAGAGTCATCAATGAAAGGAGATGAACAAGGATACTTGGCAAGGAAAATGAAAAAATATTTTAAGACTAACAATTTTGATAAGAGACAAGCGACCAAATTGTTAAAGAAGTATAAACGAAAAGTCAAAAGCTTCAATTTGACAAGAAGGGTCACATCAAGGACAACAACCCCAAGCTCCTGAACAAGATCAAAGAAAAGAAGAAATATAAAGCAAAGTCCAAAGAAACAATTTTAAAAGAAACATGGATCGACACCTCATCCTCAGAGGATTCAGAAAATGAGAATATAGTTGGTCTTGCATTGATGACAATTCACCAAGAAGAAGAATTAGATGGTTCATCAAGTAAAGAGAGCAACAGTATAGGAGTCTCAACTTATGAGTTTGACATAGTGAGGTAAGATATTTTCCCTCAGATCAATTATATGAAGCAATAAAAATATTGTCAAGATCATTTTCTAAAACTAGAAGTAAATGCATGAAATTGAAACAAATTGAAACTAAATTAGAAAAGAAATTAGATATTTCTTGTTCAATGAAGAATTTGAAAAATGGATGAAAATGCAAAATTAAAAGAACAAATAGAAATTCAAAAATTAGTGTTAGAAATTTTGTTCATTGGTTTAAATAATCTGAATATGATGTTAAAGAACCAATGAATAAAATTTAACCGACAAAAATTAGAGTATGGAGGACAAAAAATATGATTTTAGTACCCTAGAGGTCAAATTAGAAAAATATCAAAACTTCTATTCCACAAAAATATTTGATAAATCAAATAGGCATTAATTTATTTTCTGAAAATTATGTTTGAAATTTTATGCAAACTATTTTTCTATGAAAATAAAGCGTATCTAAAATTTCATGATTTTTGGACACTTAAAATTTTTGCTAAAATTAGTTTTAGAAAATATGTATTTTGAAATTTGAAAATTAATGGAAAAAAATTTTCAATTAAAATTAATTTTCTATGATAGAAAATTTTATGTTTTACCGTTTATAAATATTTCAAATTTTTTCTTAATTTTGAAATATTTTTATTGAATTTCCAAAACAACAAGGGAAATTTTGAGTTTTATTTTACAAACTCCATTTATCTTATTGTCAAAAGGGGAGAAAGGTAAATTAGGCATAAATAAAGGGGAGTGTTAGAATTATTGCAATTATTTGCATTATGCTTATTTTATTTTATTTTACCCTAATTTAAATTTTAATTTGAGAACATTAAAAAGGAGGAAAATATTGGTGCAGTGAGCACTAAAGTCAAACCTATGTTTGGCCAATTGACTTTTAAGATGAGTCTATTGTGATATTTAACATGAAATTTGAAAAAAATAGAGATGAAAAGTAGGGTACAGTAAACTGAATTAATTGGAAAATAGATATTTATGCTTTTAGGTCCTAGATGTCTCACCCAGTTCTACGTGGTCAAACATGTTAACCTTATGGGTTGTGTGAGACAAATATTTAATTTTCTTAAAAATCAAATTTAACAACCGGGAATCAAAAGGTAAATTTACGATATTTGAAAATCTAATATTTACCTCAAAGAACGTAATTAATTTATATAAATTAGTTAAGACTTAACTTTTGAACCCTGTTGCCATTATCAAAATATAGGTTTGACTTTAGTGCTCACTGCACCAACAAAAAATTTTAGAACCCTTGGTCATATTTTGATTTATTGTCAAATATGTTTAAATTAGGTCAATGATGAGTTTTAATATATGTGTCTAAGTGTATAGGGACTTAAAAGAACACATATATATCCAATGGTTAAGGAGAATAGAGACGTCGAACCTTGATAAAAGATGCAAGCGATCTAGAAGGATAGCACAAGAAAAAAGCTGACGAGGCGTGGTGCATTCTAGGTACGATAAGTTGTGGAAGAATACTTCGGCTAAGCGAGAAATACACATAGAAGTGAGCCGGAAGGACTTAGTGTATCCAAGGGACAAGAAGCCGGAAGGAAGACTGTGTAAGACTATCAAGATGAAGTCCAAAAAATTACATGTCCGACCGACCGAGAATCATCCAGGCGACTAGAGAATGTGAAGTCAGTAATTGGTCAAGTCTAAGGTGGATCATTTCTAGGCAACTAAAAGAACTCCAAGTGACCGGGAGCCAACTGATCCAGGATCATTGTTGCAACCGATCATAATGACCATGCCAACAAGCTTCGTGGCAATCAGAAGGGATTGAGTCATCCAGAGCCATTATCGAGTTGTTGACGTGGATAAAGCCTAAAGACACGCCAACATCGTCCAGGCAACCTGAGAGGGTCTGGTCAATTGGAGATGTTGTGTCAACACAATGGTTAGATCGAGACAATAATCAGATCGAGACGAAGGCTATAAATAGGACTGAAGCTCGAAGAACAAATTACATCACACTTTCGAGTTCACTTTGTATTCAAGTTCTTTTATTGCTCTTGTTCGTATCTATTGTAAGAGATTTCTCCGCCTCCGGGTCATTTTCGAAGAGGAGAAGATAGTGGAGCTTTCATAGTTCTTGGACTAACAACCTGAGGGTTGAAACCATGTAATTTCTCATGCCCTTTTTCTATTATGTGTTATTTTCTTTACTTAATGTGTGTGTCCTTGCTAACTTGTTAGCAAGAAAAATAGTTGTTTTTAAGTTGTAGGTTGCTATTCACCCCTCCCCTCTAGTGATCTGAATTACTTCTGCCGTACCAACACATTAGTGTAGTAGACGAGCCCTCACCTTTCATTTGACGTGAAGTTGAAGCGACTCAGGGCAGCCAGCAGAGGCGATTGGACGATTGCTAGAATGGGAGCCTGGCTTCCCGGTCGACCAAGGGGGATCCTGCTTCAATGAGTTGAGCTAGTGTCGGGGTAGCTACCAGCAGGCTCAATGCAATTGAAGGCCCCTACGGTTGAGGCCTTTTCCTATTTATCCGTACTGGCTCCCTCGACTCCTCGAAGAAGACAGACACAATCAACTTCGCGAGACGAAATGGAGGCAACTCTCGGTTGCATCACTCAAACAATCATGAGCGGGGCACCGCACTCCTCCAGCTCGGGCTTAGTCAACTTCAAGCACTAGTTAAGAAATGTTGTCAACATTATATGGGTTGCACAACAAAGGAAAACCTTTAGTTAGCCATCACATATGATGAAGACAGGCAAACTCTTACCAAGGAAGATTGGAGCTCGACATCAATTAAGCTCAATCTGAAATAGTAGAGAAGGCCTCCTTGAGCAGATGTTTGGCATCCAATTGAAGACCAGCTAGAATCTTCACTACTGTAAGATAAGTGGACTTCAATTTGAATTGACTCAGACTTGGTGGCTTTAATGTAGGGATCTATATGCAAAAATATTTTAAAAATCACAGCGAAAATAATAGATCCCATGAGTGATCCATGCGAATGAAAACTCATATAAAGTTAATTTATAAATTTTTATCGTATAGGTATACCTTTAGCGCATGCCCTTTGCTTATCTCGCTTGCTCGAGGTATGTCGGATCTCTTGCACGTTCAAGTGTCCATGCCTCTATGCATATCCACACGAACACGATTTCTCAAGTTTCGGAGAAGAATCACCTTTATGGTTCTAACTACAACAGAAGATTCACAAAGCAAGAAGGAGAGGGATAAGAGGGATTTCGTCCAAGAGAAGGAAGGGAAGGGAAAAAAATGATAAGTTCTCCATCCAAATGACAAAAAAACTCTTTTATACTTATCCCATGAATACGAAGAGTTTTTGTCCCTTTAGCTTCCCTCTATTAATGCTAATAAAACCCCAATTAGAGGACATTTTCTCATGTAGCTCTTCAACTTCTCTTCATCTAATGAAGAGAACTTTTCATCTTCCTCTATTATTAATTTATTAAATATTTTAATGAATTAATATCTCATTCAAATGTGGTTGAGTCTAATCTAAATGAGTCAAACTCAAATTAGATCTCAATCCCATAATTCAATTGAATTAACTTGAGTCTAACTCAAATAATCTAATTCGGATCAAATCTTAGTCAAACTAAGATCAATTAATCTCCGAAGCATCGTATCCTTAGTGTGTGACCCAAAAGTTCTCGTAATATTGGCAATGTATCTAAACCACTTTAGATACATAAGCAATGAGGGACATCTAGCAATGCATCATTGCTACCCAAGTGACAAGAAAGTCGAGATCTGACTTAACCTCTGTGACTATGATAATGTATGATTTTATCCTTCTATCTTTGATATCTAGATTAACCAATGAGGCTTAGACCGTGTCGTCCTCGATCAATCTTTGTGTTTCTTGATACCCGAGTAGACTCACTCAAACAAATGAGTTAAATATCTCATATTGACTTATTTGAGCATGACCATGTGTTTTAGTATTCCTACTTGATCAAGGGGCCCACAGATATCACTTCCGTCATATGGGAGGGATAGATCTCATCTACATCACTCACATCCCTCCGCATAATTCATTACATACCCAGTGATCGCCTTTATAGTCCACCCTGTTACGGGTAATGTTTGACAATACCAAAGTACATAATTTCGTATGTAGGAAACCGTAGTGACTTCAGGTCTAAGGACTATTTATACTAATAGTCAGATGAGAAAGTTTATGACACTCATATGACAATCTATGAAACTTTCCCATGGAGGGTCAATTCAGTACACATTCTCTAATGCACATACCCATGTATCAACTTGATATCATATATCCATGACTTGTGAGCTCAAGTCATCAATTGACCTACATGCTAGTCTTCATGCATTAATATTGTCCTTGAATATTAATGCTTGACTAGGAATGATTTAGTATAGTGTTCTCTACATCATATCACTATCGATTCAACAAATTGATATAATGTAGATAAGAACATACTATCCAAGGACATTATTATACTTAGTTATTTGGCACAAATATAAAGTATAATAACCAAACATGCCTTTATTAATGATAGAATATGATACAAAAAAATCCCTAATCAATCATCACATCATTGGCTCTAGAGCTCCTACTAACACTAAGATCTCCTCTTTCAACGCATCCTTAAGCCTCCTCCTTCTCCATGACTCAAATCAAGTCTCAATGTTTGTCACCTCTTCTTAGTCGCACTCCTCTTTCTTGTGGCGCAATTGGTATTCGGATGACAAATTTATTGGATGACACGAGTTGATTCTTAAAAATTTCATCGTCATGGGTTATGTTCTACTTAGGAGATGTACTATTATCGTATCGTAATTTATCTATTTGTATTTTATCATGAGATTGACTGCCCTTTCACTTAGGAAGTTGTTGTGTATCATGATTTATCACGAGACCGATAATATTAGATAGTTTGGGAAGAGCAAAATCACGGATTCAATTTAATTGGTTGATGTTTACGTGGAACCCTACCATCTCCTCATAGTTGTTTAATTTTGTCCTATAAAACCAATGCGGTAATCGACAAATCTCGGGCAAAATCTCCTCGAAGATTTCTCCATATCTGTAACGTCCGCGGACAAATATCTATCACTCCTGCGGCATCCACGCAAGTCAAAGTCAGTCGATTCACAAGAGAGAAAGAAAGTCAATGGATCCACGTGAAACAAGGCCGCGCGCGCGAACGCGCTGGCATTCTTCAGCCGCGCAATTAATCCGTCGGTTTCTAGATCGTCAACCACCACCGCAATGGCGCCACGCCTCCTCTTGGAGTCGCGAAGTCAGACAGTGTCGCTTTCGCCATTTGGTGCAGGTTGTTCTGGCCTTGGCTATAAACGCATGCAGGCGCAGCTTGTTCTGGCCTTGGCTCATGCCATCCATCGCCATTTGGTGACATTAATGGGTTGCTGGTCGCCGTTGGACGCCATGGAAGCTTACATGCGCACTCTTCGATTGGTCAGTGCATTTGTTCTAATTAATTTCTCTTAATCGATGAACAGATAGATTTGTTAGTTTTTTGGAATTAAACAGTAATCGATTAGTCAATGCGATTCGATGGTACTTGCAGTGCGGGGAATTCTACAAGAACTGCGACGAGGAAGAAGATGAAGCGGAGTCGGTTCCCATGGAACCCAAGTGCGTGGAGTACGTATCGGCCCTCGCGGCCGGCAACCGCGCCCGGCGCATGGTGGACGTGGAGGACGGCGGCATGTCGCCGTCCGTGCTGGCGCTGGCGGCGGCGGCCAGGCAGACGGGCGGGCGGGTCATCTGCGTGCGCCGCGAGCGGGAGGCGGGGGAGCTGCTGGGGAGGCAGGTCGAGAGGCTGGGCCTGGCGGACGTGGTGGAGTGGAGGGTGGAGGGGAGGCCGAGGGAGGCGGTGGAGCAGATCGGAGGGGTGGACTTCGCCGTGGTGGACCGCGGGATGGGGGAGGAGGACTGCGAGGAGGCGGTGGCGGCGTTGGACGTGGGCCCGCGCGGGGCGGTGGTGGTGGTGAGCAATCTGTTCGGTGGGGGGAAGTCGGAGGAGGCGCCGGCGGGAGGGCGACGGAGGGTGCAGAGGAGGGGGAGGTCGTCGGTGGTGCTGCCGTTCGGCGGAGGGATGGAAGTGATAAGAATTGCAGGGAGCAAAAGGAGGACCTTTGTGGTGTACTACGAAGATAAGGAGACAATGCATGAAGATTGTGTTAGATCGTGAATGATCATGATGAAATGGTCGAAAATAAAATTAAATAAAATTATGATGAATGCAATTGTTAACAAATTTATGGATGAACATCGAGTTGATCAATTTTGGAATGATCCATAGATTGATTGATATAGACAAAGAAACCATTTTTAATTTTTGATTGATAGGAATATTATAAAAAAAATGCACAAAGAATTAATAGTTTGTATGATTACAAAAAGACCTCTTATATAAATAATTTTTTTACTCATTGGTACAATGTTGTTTTGATGCATTTGGCAAACATTTCAGTTAGGTTTCAGTTGTATTTCTAATTCTTGTCAATTATTTTTCCCGAACTTTCAATTTCTAATGCAAACAAATTGATTTGGTTGTGCAAATGGATTCTTTGATTGAAAATTTGGTATCCCTTTTGTGAAGACAAACTTAAAATGCCTTTGGTCCATCTTGACTTCCTCTGGGTTTGTTGCAAAAAATGAAATGTTTAGGATAGTTTGGCTCAAGGTTATTGTTAATAATTTTGATTATCGATTATCAATAAAAAATTTCTTTGGTTTAAAAAATAAGTGATTATTTGTCTGACACTTCCACAAATAGAGAATGCAATTCTTTTGAAAAAGTGAGGTTTTCGTTGATTTGGAGATAACATGAATCAAGAAAAACCCTCATCCATCTATAACATGTCTACAAATTAGTGCATAAACTATATTCATAAACAAAATTTTCATCAAACTCATAAATGAATAAAACCGCTCTCAACATGAACAACAAATTTGTGGTATTATGACTTAGATTCACTAACTAACTAATCAAATTTAAAATTATAAAATTAAAAAAAAATTCAAATTAAGAGTTTAATAATATCTAAATGAATCAAATTCAAATTCGAGAAAAAATCAAATTAAATTTGAACAATTATTTTAACAACATAATTTATTTTAGATTTAACTTGATTTGACTCAAATAAATTTGAACAGACCTAGTTTGACTCATTTACTAGCTTTATCGATAAACAAAAGTGAAAAATGTTACCTTTACCGTCTCTAATATATATATATATATATATATATATATATATATATATATATATATATATATATCTCTTGGAATAAAAAAAAAATCCTTTTCTCAGAGTCTCTTGACCCACCCCTACACAAAGCCTCTCTTGGGCTTAAAAAAAGCACACTTAATCAATGGGAAATTCAAGACTAATACTAAAAATAAAAATATTTGGCACTTGAGCTATAGCCAAACTTGCTGAACTCAAACACCAATGGAACTGAAATGAAACTCTTCAAACGAACTGTCATAAGTTTGAAACTTTCACCAATCAAAGATCCAACATATCCGAGCCTCCTTGTAAAGTGATTTGATGCACTAAGTTATCTCCGAGAATAATTCTCAACTTGATCTTTCCAAAAAAAAGAAAATATGTCGAACAATCAGGAAATGTATGTTGTTCTTTTCATCATCAAGCAACATAATCCAGGAGCGAGAAATGTTAGCCTACTTATCTGCACACCTAATGTATTTTCCTTAAAGAATAAATACATGGCATATTTTCTTATATGTCTATCTACGGTGCAGCGATAGGGTGATTAGTTACTATCTCAGACATCCGTGGTTCGATTCTCAGTTATGACGCATTTGTAGAAATTTTTCCTTCAAATGAGGCGCAAACCCTGAGACGCTAGACTTCTAGACCACCCACCGTGAGCGATTTACCCTGTCAGTCGGTGGGAAATTTTTAGAGGGCCGGATCGGTCGTCCGAAGTTGAAAAAATATCTAAAATTTAAGCTCTAAACGTTAAAACAAATAAAAATAATATATATGATGCACACAAGATCTGTACCATGAGAGTAAGGATATCATTTCTGGTTCATTGGATATGCACCGGACCAAATTTCATCTTCTAATTAAAAAAATTCTCAAATATTTTTTATTTCAAAATAGTTATTAAATGTTAAGAATTTTTTGATGAAAATAAATCTATTACAAAGCTTATCTCTCCTAAAGCTCGTTAATATTTACAGTAGTACAAATAGGGAGAATGTGAGTAACATTGGTAATTTAATCATTATCCTCATCCTATTGTTGAGATGGCTTTATGTTTGGAATCTATGTGTTTTCATGGGGCTTAGTTAAGGTGGTACGTGGATGATAGATTTGTCCAATGAGTAAAAGGTTGAATTGTGATAGGGCATAAATCCTTGTACTTCGACACAACTTATCTTTCCTTCCATCTTATCTATTAGTTATTATGATTTATCTTTCTTATAATGATCCTAAACTAGACTGATAGGGATGCAAGGACGAATGTAGTCGTCTTTTGTCCAATTATTCTCATCAACTCATGCCCCCATGTAGTTTGATGATTTTTTTAAAAAAATCTGTATAGATAATGATCCTATCGAGAACCTATGAAGACAAACTGCCAGTGATCTGGTTGCAATCTAGACCAAGTCGCTGTAGGATCGGTGCTAGTCGATAGAAAGGGGGGGTGAATATCGACTCGAACATTTTGCCGGAATTTCGTCGTTTGTTCATCTTTCTATCAGAGTTAGTATGCAACGAAAATATAAAATAGAATAATGAAAGACAAGAGACAAGTGGGTTTATTTACTTAGTTCCCGACCCCCAAGGTCAGTACGTCCAAGGCCTATGTACTCGGCGTGAGTCCATTAATCGTCTCCTTTTCGGAAATTCTGGAGGCAGAGAATACTCATCTTACAGTTTGATTTACAAGTACAAGAATAAATAAATTGAAACATAATTTGTAAACTAAAAGCAAACTAACGGAAAAAGAAGATTCGGTCAATCCGGAAGTCTGAAGTGCAGCGCACTTCCTCCTGGAGCCTCCTTGGTCTCAGAGCTTCGACTTGAGCGTATTTGCTTCACACAGAATGCTTTGTGGATGTAGAAATTGTTGTTCTGAAGTGAGGAGTTGAACCCCTTTATATACTGCGTTCTCGGGCGCCTGCCATGTCGCGGTCAAAACTTCATCGCAGCACTGAAATCGCAGCTTGGATAAACCTGCCCTTCCCAAGCGCCTAGCTTACCAGGCGCTTGGGAGGGGCTACCCCCACCTGGGGCGCCCAACCCTTCTTGGGCGCCTGATTCATTCAGGCGTCAGGAAGGTTCTTCCCAGGTCACGTTTTTCCTACATTTGCTCTCTCATCTTGCCTTCAACTCCAGGTACCTGCAAGACAACCAATACAAGACAAAAACACATATAATCTTAGCCTTAATTTATTGGTTCTGACTTTGGATTTCACCCGAAACCCTAGGTCGAACCGACGACTAATGTTCCCTTTCTCGGGGAATGCATCCTCACCTACTCCACCCTGGAGAAGTTACTTTTGCCAACCGGGACATCCAGTTGGACTTTTGCTCAACCTCCGAGAACCCGAATCTTGAGACATCCGATCTCGACCCAACTCTACTTCTGTCCACTATTCCCGCTCGACTAAAGCTTTTGCAAACCGGGACTTCTGGGTGAACTTTTGCTCGCCCTCCGATAACTCGGATCTCGAGACGTCTGGCCTCGACCCGTCTCTACTTCTGTCCACAATCCTCGCTCGGCTAAGACTCCGTTGACCAATCCCCGACCAGGACTTTGTGCTTAGTCCCCCGAACCAAGACTTCGTGCCCAGCTTCACTCACCCGGACTTAGTCCATCTAGCTTCACTCACTAGGACTCACCTTCACTCACCAGGATTTAGTCCGCCTAGCTTCACTCACTAGGATTTCTTCCACTTAGCTTTCCTTGCTAGGACCCCAGCTTCACTCACCAGGGTTTGTTTCAACCTAGCTTCACTCACTAGGATTTCTTCCACAGCAATCACTTCTTTGCTAGTCATCTTAATCCCGACTAGAATTCCTCCAACTTTCAGGTAAATATAACAAACCTCAAGTTCGGTTCGGTTTAATCCCTTGGTCAAACTGACCAACCCTGGGTTTTATTCATTTTGCCAATCATCAGATCCTGTTTGGCTTAACACTTTGTCAAACTGATCAAACCTGGGTTTACCCTACCAAACATAAGGTCCTGTTTAGTTTAACCCTTGATCACTTTGACTACACCTTATATTGTCAAACATCGAAACACTAGAGGTTGACTGTGCATAATTGATGCACTTGCACCAACAATCTCCCCCTTTTTGATGTTTGACAATATCATAAGTTAGGTTAGGTCTAAGAGTTCTAGGTTTAACACTTGGGAGAAATCGAAAAAAAATCTAACTTAAGCCTCTCTCTCCCCCTTTGTCACACATCAAAAGGAAATAGCGGATAAAACATTACACCAACAATAAGATTTTTGAAAAAAATCTAACTTAAGTCTTTCTCTCCCTTTTAAGATAATCTCTCTTCCCTTTTTGAGAATACTTAAGATAAATATTTTTTTTTAAAAAAATAATTTTCAAAACTCTTCTCCCTTTTTAAAAAACTAAGTAATTGTTTAAAAAATATTCTAAAAGTCACTAAGTTCTTTAAAAACAATTGCACCAACAATATGTGATTTTTTAAAAAAGAATTTAAACTTCCCTAAGTCTGACACAATCCTAGGAATCTCGTTGACCACAAGAACATTCCTATGTCTTATAGGGATTTTTGAAAAAATGAATATTTTCAATGTATTTGGTTTTGATAAAAATAATAACTTTTTTGATTTGGTTTCTTTTCTAGTCTGACACAATCCTAGGAAACCTTGTTAACTGTAAGGAAAATTGTCCTAAGTGTCTTGGAAAATTTTCCAAACTCAGGATCAAGATTCAAAGATTTTTAAAAGTATTTAAAAGATAAAAAGATTTTCAAGATGAGTTTTGAAAAGAGAATATAGTATTTTCAAACATAAAAGTATTTTTTTAAAAGATATTGTTTGAAAATATAATTTTTTTTTGAAATGGTTCTTTTAATTTAAATCTCCCCCTAAACCTGACACAGTCCTAGGAAGCTTGTTAACTACAAGTTCATCTTCCTCTGACTTTTAGGGTTGGATTCAAACGAAAAGAATTTAAAACATTTAAAAAATATTTTGAAATGATCATGAATAATACATTAATTTCCTTTGATTTAGACTCCCCCTAAATCTGACACAATCTCAGGAATTCTTGTAGATCATTAAGAAAACTTCCTATGTGTCTTTAAAGTTTATCCAAATCACAAGAGCAATTAAAACAATTGTTGAAAAATATGATAACTTTCAAAGAAATAATTTTTGAGAAATATTTGGAATGACATAATAAGTTTTTGAAAAATATTTTTTGAAACGGATTTTGAAAGAAACGATAATAATTTTTAAAGCACAAACCATTTTGAAAAGATATAAATTTTCGAAAAGAATAAATTTTGACAAAATAGTTTTCTAAATTTTGACAAAATAGTTTTCATGGGGCTTAGTTAACGTGGTAAGTGGATGATAGATTTGTCCAATGAGTAAAAGGTTGAATTGTGATAGGGCATAAATCCTTGTACTCCGACACAACTTATCTTCCCATCCATCTTATCTATTAGTTATTATGATTTATCTTTCTTATAATGATCCTAAGCTAGACTGATAGGGACGCAAGGGCGAATGTAGTCGTCTTTTGTCCAATTATTCACATCAACGCATGCCCCCATGTAATTTGATGATTTTTTATAAAAAAATTGTATAGATAATGATCCTATCGAGAACCGATGAAGACAAACTGCCAGTGATGTGGTTGAAATCTAGACCAAGTCACTGTAGGATCGGTGTCGGTCGATAGAGGGGGGTGAATATCGACTCGAACATTTTGCCGAAATTTCGTCATTTGTTCATCTTTCTATCAGAGTTAGTACGCGATGGAAATATAAAATAGAATAAAGAAAGACAGGAGACAAGCGGATATATTTACTTAGTTCCCAACCCCCCAGCGTCAGTACGTCCAAGGCCTATGTAATCGGCGTGACCCCACTAATGGTCTCCTTTCTGGAATTTCCGGAGGCGGAGAATATTTGTCTTACAATTTGATTTACAAGTACAAGAATAAATAAATTGAAACACAATTTGTAAACTAAAAGCAAACCAACGGAAAAAGAAGATTCAGCAAATCCGGAAGTCCAAAGTGCAACGCACTTCCTCCTGGAGCCTCCTTGGTCTCAGAGCTTTGACTTGTGCGCGTTTGCTTCACACAAAATGCTTTAGCGGATGTGAAAGTTGATGTCCTGATGTGATGGGTCGAACCCCTTTAAATACCGCATTCTCGGGCGCCTGCCACGTGTGGTCAAAACTTCATCCGTAGCACCGAAACGGCAGCTTGGATAATCTTGGCCTTCCTAGGCTCGTTTTTCCTACGTTTGCTCTCCTATCTTGTCTCCAACTCCAGGTACCTGCAAGACAACAAACACGAGATAAAATACAAATAATCTTAGCCTTAATTGATTGTTTTTGACATTAGATTTCACCCGAAACCCTAGGACAAACCGACGCCTAATGTTCCGTTTCCTGGGGAACGCGTCCTCACCTACTCTACCCTGGAGAAGTTACCTTTGCCACCCAGGACCTCCGGATGGACTTTTGCTCAGCCTCCGAGAACCCGGATCTCGAGACGTCTGACCTCGACCCGTTTCTACTTCTGTTCGCTATTCCCGCTCGACTAAAGCTTTTGCAAACCGAGAGTTCCGGCTGAACTTTTGATGGCCTCCGAGAACCCCGATCTTGAGACATCCGACCTCGACCTGTCTCTACTTCTATCGACAATCCTCACTCGGCCGTTGCCCGATCCCTAACCAGGACTTAGTGCTCAGTCACCCGGACCAAAACTTTGTGCCCAGCTTCACTCACTAGGACTTAGTCCACCTAGCTTCACTTAATAGGATTTCTTCCACCTAACTTCCCTTGCTAGGACCTGTTGGTGCAATCAACCCAAGTTTGATCGGGTAGATCATGGGTTTTGATGTGTGTGTCAATATGATTAAGTTAGGGTTTCATGTTGATCTAATGTGTATGTGAGTGTGCAGGTTTGAAGGATACACATGGACTTAGTTGGACGTCTTCCGGTCCGGTGAAGGATGGTGTGAGAAGATAAGACGTGGGCTTGTATGCATCCGAGGGACCGTGGACAAAGCATGAACGATGAGTTGAGGGAAGCGTACTTCGAGGCATTCGTGAAGTTTGGCATGGGAGACAAGCCGTGGGCTTCCATGCATCCAAGTGACGAGAGCCAATGTCGAAGAGGGTTTGAAGGCAACAGGTCGAGGCTGCTGGAGTAGGGACGATGTGCCGAGGGAAGTGGACTTCGAGGCATACATGAAGGATGGCATGAGGGGATGAGACGCGGGCTTGCATGCATCCGAGGAATGAGAGCCAAAGTCGAAGAGGGCTTGAAGGCAATAAGCTGAGGCTGCTGAATTAAGAGTTAACTGAGTCATGAGGATTCGAGTGCTGAGAGAACTGTACTCGGGAAGGGAAATCCTAGAGTTCGAGTGCTGAGAGAATTGTACTCGGGAAGGAAAATCTTATGTAACACCCCAAAATTTTCCCATATGAAATATTATGAATTCATGAAACATTAATATGAAATGTCATGGTGGGCTTGGCTTAATGGGCTTTGATATGGATTAGTGCAAAATGTGATAAAAAGATAGTGTAGAAAGGAGGAAGCAAGGATCGAACCTTGAACCTCCTAGTTGCACTAATCATGTCATAACCAATGAACCAAGCAATGTTTCATGTTGAGAGAATAAGAAACATTCTTGTTAAAGCTAGGGAAGTGAAGAGACATGTCCCTTCATAAGAAAAGTATAAATAAGAGAGGGAGAGGTTGGAATAACTTCCTCTCTTCTTCTTCCTCACTCTCCCCATTCCAATACCAAGACACCCTCTTCCCCTTCTCCCTTTCAATTTTCGAAAATACACCCTAGGGTTCTAACCCTAGGGAATTGGAAGGAAGAAGAACTATACAAGGATCTTGCCCTCTACTAGGGCCAAGGGTTCTAGAGAAGTGCTAGTAAGGAGAACACTCACCTTCCTTCAACCAAAGGCACCCTAAGGATTTAGAGAAGGTGATTTTCAAGCGAAAGGATGTAAGTATCCCCTCGCCTGTGGTGTAATTGTTGTGTATGATTTCCTTCTTCTTGTACTTTTCGAAAATGAGGATTTGCCCTAGGTAAGTTTCGGCCACCCCTTAAGGGAAGGCTTTGGTTACTTTTTGATACATGAGAAGACCCCTTGGAACTTAGGGTATATATGTATGATGATTTCCTTCAAGTTGTGATAACAAAAAAAAACTAGGGTTTAGGGTTTGGATGGGTTTCGGCCAAGGCATGGGAACTAGGGCTAGTGAGGGTTGAATTATCCTATAATATATCCATGCTTAGTGTATTGTATGATAGTGTATACAAGGTGTTTGTATAAATGTCTATGTGAATGTTTCATTTCAAAAACCCTAATTTCCCCTACCCTACACCATTCGGCCAACACCCTAAAGTTAGGGTTCGTGAAGGTTAAAATACCCTATAGGATATGCTTATGTTTGGGGATAATGATATGTATATATATGTGATGTTTAAATGGGATGTTTGATTGGAAAACTTAACTTCCCCCTAACATGTGATATTCGGCCAAGCATAGAACCTTAGGTTTATGAAGGTTGATTACCCCATGATGTATGCTATGCTTAGTATGATACATGATATATATATATATGTGATGATTGTATGAGATGTACCCTATGAGATATGCTTATGATTGGGATGATGATATGTATATGCAAGTGATGTTTAAATGAAATGTTTGATTGGAAAACTTAAATTTTTCCCTAGCATGTGATATTCGGCCAAAGCATGGAACATTAGGTTTGTGAAGGTTGATTACCCCATGATGTATGCTATGCTTAGTATGATACATGATATATATATATATATTATATATATATTATATATATATATATATATATATATATATATATATATATATATATATATATGTGATGATTGTATGGGATGTACCCTATGAGATATGCTTATGATTGGGATGATGATATGTATATGCAAGTGATGTTTAAATGAAATGTTTGATTGGAAAACTTAAATTTTTCCCTAGCATGTGATATTCGGCCAAAGCATGGAACATTAGGTTTGTGAAGGTTGATTACCCCATGATGTATGCTATGATTAGTATGATACATGATGTATATAGATATGATACTTGTATGGGATGTTTGATGTCAAAAACCTAAGTTACCTCTACCCTTGACTTTCGGCCAAAACCTTAGGTTTAGGGTTAAGAAGAACTCAATTAACTTATGAAGCATGCTACCACTTCCTATGACATGAATATGATTTATATGACCAATCTTGTCATATATAGGTATGTGTAAGTGGTTGAAATAGGATGTATGTATGAGCATGTTTATATAGCCCATGGGGCACCCTTTATGAATTGCATGTGATGGGTATGATAAAATGCTTGAAAGGATACTCCACTAAGTATGGGATCAAGAGCACCCCTTATGTTGTGTGGTGTGTCCCTACGGGATCATGAGCACCCTTGAAGAGTGGTGTGTCCCTTAAGAGTGGATTTGGAGTACTCCTTAGCATATATGTAAAAGCATGATAAGTATTTTACTTTGAGAGTTGTGTACCCGACTCGGAAGGGGGTCGTTAAACAAATTCGGGGTACATGTTAACTTAAGGTCATGACTCCGGTAGGACGGAAGGGTCCTGCTCTAATTGGTTGGTGGCTCGCTACCCGAATTCATTAGGGAACGCGCATTATGTGGTACACAACTGGGCCCTATATGATGTTGATGTATTTTTAAGTAATACCTTTATGGAATTGTTTTGAAACATTCATTGAAAACATTTATTATATGTGAAAGGTATGCTTAAGGTACTTTATACTGCATGCTTTGAAACTTTGATGTTTAGTATGCTTTAATGAACTCATGCTTATGATTCCTTATGTGTACATGTTGTATTCTTTTGTATGGATTTTGCGAGTATGACAGGATCCTTACTAAGCATTTGTGCTTACTAGTTTATGTGTTGTCTTATGCTGCAGATAAGGGTAAGGAACACTTAAACTAAAGGAAGAGGCAGGAGGACTGAAGATGTGTGGGGTGGTGGCTCGGGAAAAGAAAGATTTTTTTTATATCTATGTTAACATGCTTATGTTTATGTTTCCTTGACAATGAATGTTAGTGATTAGGAATGGTATTGCATGATAGTGATTACACTTGGAATTCTCATATACTTGATTTTGTTTGATTATGTTATGAGTTGAAATAATATGTGAACCTATCATGATATAGAATAACTCTTGATTAAAATATTTTAGATAATGTTCTAATGATTCAAGCATGATATTTGATCGACATACACTGACTAGTATGCTTAGCACTTGTAAATATCACTTGATAGTTTTAGACAAGCATGCTCAGCACTTAGTCCTTGCACTCTTGCTTTTATTTTATGTTAAAATTTTGTTATGTAAAATGAATGACTAGTACGTAACCCCGCCCCGAGGGTTGATATAAGGGCGGGCGTTACAGGTTGGTATCAGAGCAGATTTCCCCTCCACCAGACACACATCAAGTTTCATCCCGCCGCTTCCAAGTAAGAGATCCTAACCTCGCTTTACTTTATTTCATGTACAGTAATGATTATATAGAGATGATTTATGCTTGCATAACAAGAGAAAGTAGCGTAAATTCTTACATTAGTTTATTTATGATAGACAATGACTAGTAATTGTAAGATATGTGGACATGAACGATACTTCCTCTTATATATATATGCGTTCATTAATAATTTAGAATTTGGAGTAAGAGGGTGGTTACATATCGTAATCACTAGAGTAAACTACACCGATTGGGTGTGTGTTTTCCTCTGTATATATTTGCGAATTGAAAAAGGAATGGTTTAGAACTAACCATGTCATTTTCTTTTCAATTCCAGATGTTGCATGAGGACTACACTGAGAGGTGCCGCGAGCTGATGGAGCAGATAGAGGCAGTTGAGTATTGGCCGACCCGGGGAATTCAAGGCAACATAGGGTTCTTGGATCGGCTCTTTTGGAAACTGGAGCGGGAAGGGTTTCCAGTCACGGACGATCATTGGATCGGAGCTTTACTTCGTTCATTGCCCAACCGGGCAAGAGAGGTTGCGCATCAGATCTGGGGACAGCACAGATGCTGTATCCCATATACGGAGTTGTGTAAGCGGCTCCTCCGCCATGAGTTCCCGGAAGATCTGGGGGACTCGGAGGAGGATCCCGAGCCCTTCGAGGAGGATCCCGAGCCCTTCGAGGAGGATCCCGAGCCCTTCGAGGAGGATCCAGAGATGCTGGAGATGTTCGAGGAAGACCTTGAAGCAAACGAGGAGATTCTCGAGATTGAAGAAGACGACCCGATGGGAATAGTAGAGGATCCTGAGGCGGGCCAAAGGGAGATGAGCGAGGAAGTAGTAGTCGTCGCTATGATATTCTTTGTATTGGGCTTAACGGCAGCCCATCTTGCTCACTGAGTTGGACTAGTTTTGTATGTAGAATTATAAGATGGAATAAAATAAATTTTGGTGACATAATAAATAAGATCTCATTTACCCTATATTAATCATGTGACAAATAAGGACGAATGTTTGGGGAAGCACAATATGAGTTGGGTTACCCATAATCACGATAAGTATATAATTACGTGTATAATTATACCAGTGTTAGCACCTGAAAAGGGATATAGAATTTACAATTGAGTTGGTTCCTGGTACTAACCCCATTTCTAAGGCACCGTACCGTATGGCGCTGACAGAATTAAAAGAATTACAGGGACAGTTACAGGAGCTGCTTGACAAGGGACTCATCCGCTCTAGTCATTCTCCCTGGGGAGCTCCCGTACTATTCGTGAAAAAGAAGGATGGGTCGATGCGAATGTGTATCGACTATCGGGCGCTGAACAACGTGACTATCAAGAACAGGTACCCTCTACCCAGGATAGATGACCTGTTCGATCAACTGAAGGGAGCCACGATTTTCTCTAAGATTGACCTGAGATCTGGTTATCACCAAGTCAGGGTGAAAAAGGAGGATATATCGAAGATGGCTTTCCGAACCAGATACGGACATTATGAGTTCGTAGTTATGCCATTTGGAGTTACCAATGCTCCAGCTATGTTTATGGACTTAATGAATCGGGTATTCTCGGCATTCCTCGACAGATTTGTGATCGTCTTTATCGACGATATCCTTATATATTCGAGAACTCCCGAAGAACATGCTGAGCACCTGAGTATAGTACTACAGATTCTTCAGAAGGAACAACTGTATGCTAAATTTGCCAAATGCGAGTTCTGGCTCGATCAAGTATCATTCTTGGGACATGTTATCTCCAAGGAAGGAGTAATGGTGGACCCAATTAAAATCGAAGCTGTGAGTAACTGGACCAGACCTAAGAATGCCAGTGAAATCAGAAATTTCCTCGGGCTAGCAGGCTATTACAGAAAATTCGTAGAGAACTTCTCTCGGATTGCAGCCCCGATGACAGCTCTTACAAAGAAAGACAAGAAATATGTATGGACCGATGAATGTGAGAAGAGCAAGTTTTGGTGGTCAGGTATGAAGCGAGATGTAGCCCACTATATCAGTATGTGTTTGACCTGCTAGAGGGTCAAAGCAGAACACCAGAGGCCTGGAGGAATTCTGCAATCTCTGCCGATTCCCGAGTGGAAATGGGAAGACATCTCTATGGATTTCATCTCAGGGCTACCTAGAACAACGAATGGATATGATGGTATATGGGTTATTGTGGACCGGCTAACCAAGTCTGCCCATTTTTTGGCTATCAGGATGACCCATTCAGTAGAGCAGCTGGCTCAACTATATGTCAAGGAAATTATCCGACTACACGAGGTTCCCAAGACCATTATCTCGGATAGGGATGGTCGATTTACTTCAGATTTTTGGGGACACGTACAGAAGACTCTCGGCACGAAGCTGAAATTTAGTACTGCCTTTCACCCCCAGACTGACGGGCAGACTGAAAGAGTAAATAAGATATTAGAGGACATGTTACGATCTTGTGCCTTGGATTTCAAGGGAAGCTTGTGTCGATACCTGAGCCTGGCAGAGTTTGCTTATAACAACAGTTATCAGGCTACTATCGGGATGGCACCGTACGAAGCACTATACGGAAGGAAATGCAGATATCCCATATGCTGGCTTGAGAGTGGTGAAAAGAAGGAGATGGGGCTTCAGACTGATATTATAGATGAAACCACTCAGGCAATAAAGAAAATCCGCCAGAGGATAGAGACTGCTCAGAGTCGGCAGCAAAGCTACGCTGATAAGCGACGCAGATCACTAGAGTTTGATGTTGGGGATTCAGTATTCCTGAAAGTGGCCCCTATGAAAGGGGTGATGAGATTCGGGAAGAGAGGGAAGCTAAGTCCACGATATGTGGGACCGTATCAGATCCTGAGACGGGTAGGCAAAGTAGCCTACGAACTGGAGTTACCGCCAGAAATGTTAGCTATCCACAATGTCTTCCATGTATCAATGCTCAGGAAATGTACCTCTGATGTGAATCAAATGATAGAGCCCCAACCAGTACAAGACCAAGAGAACCTAAGTTCCGAACGCCGACCTATTCAGATCCTAGATCGGGAAGTCAAAAAGCTAAGGAACAAGGAAGTACCCTTAGTAAAGGTTCTGTGGCGGAACGAACAATTCGAAGAAGCCACATGGGAACGAGAGGAGGCCATACGATTAAAGTATCCGGAACTGTTTTAAAGTTCGGGACGAACTTTTTATAAGGTATGGAGGATTGTAACACCCCAAAATTTTCCCATATGAAATATTATGAATTCATGAAACATTAATATGAAATGTCATGGTGGGCTTGGCTTAATGGGCTTTGATATGGATTAGTGCAAAATGTGATAAAAAGATAGTGTAGAAAGGAGGAAGCAAGGATCGAACCTTGAACCTCCTAGTTGCACTAATCATGTCATAACCAATGAACCAAGCAATGTTTCATGTTGAGAGAATAAGAAACATTCTTGTTAAAGCTAGGGAAGTGAAGAGACATGTCCCTTCATGAGAAAAGTATAAATAAGAGAGGGAGAGGTTGGAATAACTTCCTCTCTTCTTCTTCCTCACTCTCCCCATTCCAAAACCGAGACACCCTCTTCCCCTTCTCCCTTTCAATTTTCGAAAATACACCCTAGGGTTCTAACCCTAGGGAATTGGAAGGAAGAAGAACTATACAAGGATCTTGCCCTCTACTAGGGCCAAGGGTTCTAGAGAAGTGCTAGTAAGGAGAACAATCACCTTCCTTCAACCAAGGGCACCCTAAGGATTTAGAGAAGGTGATTTTTAAGCGAAAGGATGGAAGTATCCCCTCGCCTGCGGTGTAATTGTTGTGTATGATTTCCTTCTTCTTGTAGTTTTCGAAAATGAGGATTTGCCCTAGGTAAGTTTCGGCCACCCCTTAAGGGAAGGCTTTGGTTACTTTTTGATACATGAGAAGACCCCTTGGAACATAGGGTATATATGTATGATGATTTCCTTCAAGTTGTGATAACAAAAAAAAAACTAGGGTTTAGGGTTTGGATGGGTTTCGGCCAAGGCATGGGAACTAGGGCTAGTGAGGGTTGAATTATCCTATAATATATCCATGCTTAGTGTATTGTATGATAGTGTATACAAGGTGTTTGTATAAATGTCTATGTGAATGTTTCATTTCAAAAACCCTAATTTCCCCTACCCTACACCATTCGGCCAACACCCTAAAGTTAGGGTTCGTAAAGGTTAAAATACCTTATAGGATATGCTTATGTTTGGGGATAATGATATGTATATATATGTGATGTTTAAATGGGATGTTTGATTGGAAAACTTAACTTCCCCCTAACATGTGATATTCGGCCAAGCATAGAACCTTAGGTTTATGAAGGTTGATTACCCCATGATGTATGCTATTCTTAGTATGATATATATATATATGTGATGATTGTATGGGATGTACCCTATGAGATATGCTTATGATTGGGATGATGATATATATATGCAAGTGATGTTTAAATGAAATGTTTGATTGGAAAACTTAAATTTTTCCCTAGCATGTGATATTCGGCCAAAGCATGGAACATTAGGTTTGTGAAGGTAGATTACCCCATGATGTATGCTATGCTTAGTATGATACATGATATATATATATATATATATATATATATATATATATATATATATATATATATATATATGTGTGTGTGTGTGTGTGTGTGTGTGTGTGTGTGTGTGTGTGTGTGTGTGTGTGTGTGATGATTGTATGAGATATACCCTATGAGATATGCTTATGATTGGGATGATGATATGTATATGCAAGTGATGTTTAAATGAAATGTTTGATTGGAAAACTTAAAATTTTCCCTAGCATGTGATATTCGGCCAAAGCATGGAACATTAGGTTTGTGAAGGTTGATTACCCCATGATGTATGCTATGATTAGTATGATACATGATGTATATAGATATGATACTTGTATGGGATGTTTGATGTCAAAAACCTAAGTTACCTCTACCCTTGACTTTCGGCCAAAACCTTAGGTTTAGGGTTAAGAAGAACTCAATTAACTCATGAAGCATGCTACCACTTCCTATGACATGAATATGATTTATGTGACCAATCTTGTCATATATAGGTATGTGTAAGTGGTTGAAATAGGATGTATGTATGAGCATGTTTATATAGCCCATGGGGCACCCTTTATGAATTGCATGTGATGGGTATGATAAAATGCTTGAAAGGATACTCCACTAAGTATGGGATCAAGAGCACCCCTTATGTTGTGTGGTGTGTCCCTACGGGATCATGAGCACCCTTGAAGAGTGGTGTGTCCCTTAAGAGTGGATTTGGAGTACTCCTTAGCATATATGTAAAAGCATGATAAGTATTTTACTTTGAGAGTTGTGTACCCGACTCGGAAGGGGGTCGTTAAACAAATCCGGGGTACATGTTAACTTAAGGTCATGGCTCCGGTAGGACGGAAGGGTCCTGCTCTAATTGGTTGGTGGCTCGCTACCCGAATTCATTAGGGAACGCGCATTATGTGGTACACAACTGGGCCCTATATGATGTTGATGTATTTTTAAGTAATACCTTTATGGAATTGTTTTGAAAACATTCATTGAAAACATTTATTATATGTGAAAGGTATGCTTAAGGTACTTTATACTGCATGCTTAGAAACTTTGATGTTTAGTATGCTTTGATGAACTCATGCTTATGATTCCTTATGTGTACATGTTGTATTCTTTTGTATGGATTTTGCGAGTAGGACAGGATCCTTACTAATCATTTGTGCTTACTAGTTTATGTGTTGTCTTATGCTGCAGATAAGGGTAAGGAACACTTAAACTAAAGGAAGAGGCAGGAGGACTGAAGATGTGTGGGGTGGTGGCTCAGGAAAAGAAAGATTTTTTTTATATCTACGTTAACATGCTTATGTTTATGTTTCCTTGACAATGAATGTTAGTGATTAGGAATGGTATTGCATGATAGTGATTACACTTGGAATTCTCATATACTTGATTTTGTTTGATTATGTTATGAGTTGAAATAATATGTGAACCTATCATGATATAGAATAACTCTTGATTAAAATATTTTAGATAATGTTCTAATGATTCAAGCATGATATTTGATCGACATACACTGACTAGTATGCTTAGCACTTGTAAATATCACTTGATAGTTTTAGACAAGCATGCTCAGCACTTAGTCCTTGCACTCTTGCTTTTATTTTATGTTAAAATTTTGTTATGTAAAATGAATGACTAGTACGTAACCCCGCCCCGAGGGTAGATATAAGGGCGGGCGTTACATCTTAGGTGGCAGTCGATTGATGCTTGATCAGTCGACTAAGGTAGTGCACAGAAAGATCAGTCGACTGATGCTTGATCAGTTGACTGATGCAGTCGACTGGTGTCGACCAGAATGTGAATCGTCAACCTGTGACATTCGAATTCGCAAAGACCAGTCGTTTGCCCCAAGGCCAGTCGACGGGTAACGGTCAGCAGAGTATCGAGCACTATTTAAGAGGGCTCATTTTTGGCTGTTCTTCCTTGGCGAAGCAAGCTTGGGTAAAGCCTGTTAGTAGCCTAAACATGCTCAGTGATTGTCCAAGGATTGTGGTGAGGTTTCTCCACCCACAAGGAGCGACAAGAGCTAGCCGGAGGTATTTCGAGGAGTCATCCACCAAAGGATCAAGATTGTCCACCTTACGGACAACCGTAGAGTAGAAGTGTCATCTCCGAACCACGTAAACAGTTTGTGTTAGCATTGTTTTAGGTTTTGTTTTAGTTTTCCGCTTGCGCTTGCTAACCTTGTAGGAAGAAAATCGAAAAGAAGCTATTCACCCCCTAGCTAAACGACAAGGTCCGAACAAGTGATATCAGAGCAAGGTTCGCTTGTCTACGGATTAACCGCCGAGAGAGCAAAAAGCTAGAGGAAATGACGATAGAAGAAAGATTAGGGGATGATATCAATGTTCCACCTCTCTACGACCGTGAAAGTTTCGAGTATTAGAGGATGCGGACAAAGACATGGTTCGACATGGATTGGAATCTCATGATCGTGTTAGAAGAGCCATTTGAAGTTCCAAAAGATAAACATGGGAAGAAGCTTCGACCAAAATATTGGACCAAGGAGCAACAAATCCAATCAAAGACAAACGAAAAGGTAATTTCAATATTACGTAATATTTTGCCTAATGATGTTATGAGTGGTGTAGGTGAATATGAAAATGCGCATGAATTATGGAGCAATGTAATTACTTTACATGAAAATCATACACAAACTCAATTAGTAGAGGAGCCAAAAGAAATGAGCTTAATGGTCCAAGAAGAGGAGAAGGACCAATCGGATGAGGAAAGAAGCTCAACATCTGAAGAGGAGGAGAAAGAAGAAAAAGAGTCATCCATCTCCTCAAGTGAAGTGGCACAAGAAGTTGAAGAACCATCCACTTCGTCAAAAAGGGAAGAAGAGGTCTCCACTTCAAGGATTGAGGGAGAGGAGAGACCATCCTCAATACCGGAGCAAGAAGAAGCATCCACATCCACCAAAGTAAAGTCAAATGACCACATCATCTATTTTGGGTGCAACAAGAAGGGGCACTACAAAGACAAGTGTCCATTAAGTAAAAAGGAGGTAAACCCTAATACCAAGTTAATTCTTTTAAAATCTAACATGGGTTGTAAGGAAAAGAAAGGAAAAATGCACATTAGATGTTACACGTGTGGTGAGCTAGGACACTACCACACCAAATGCTTAAGGAAAGGAGAATTCAAGAAATTGAAGCATTTGAGGAAGTGGGAGAAGAAGGAGAACAAGAAAAGCTCACATCAAGGGGGAGCTACAAGGGTAAGGGAGGTAATCCTTAACTTTAAGAATGTTTCAAATTCTTCTATGTGTGGTAGAAATAATGAGAATTACTTACCTATGTATAATTTTGATTTTAGATATTGTGATAAAAATAGGGCTAATGGTGTATCTCAAAACCCTAAGGAATTTATGTATCATGACAAGCCTAGAATTTTTAGACCTAAGGATCAAGGCATTAATCCAAAGAAAGGGAGACACATGTCTTGACAAATTGGTAGATCTAGAAATGTCCAAGATAAACATGGTGATGCTAAGGTTAAGAACCTAGAGAGGGAAAATCAAGATTTGAGGGCAAAGCTTGACAAATTAGAGAAAATCCTAGAGAGATTCATTAGTGGATCTAAGGGTTTAGGCATGGTGTCAGGTAGTCGAAACCCCGACAATGATAGATCGGGTCTAGGATACCGATCTATGAGATTAAATGATATGGAAAAGTCATATGCAAGGATGTCATATGACTATAACAAGGGGAAGGCCAAAATGACAAGGGAAAGCCATTTAAAGGGAAGAAGAAGAATTTAACCAAGGACAAGGTATACAAAGTCAAGAAGGACAGGGTTGTAGGCCAAAAGTCACCGGAGGTACACCGGTGTGGTCTTGTCATTATAGATGAGTCACCTAGGGAGGTGGCTAAGGTTAAGAGCTCAAGGGGGAGCTCTAGGAGTTAAGATGGTCAATGGATCTCAGGAGGATTTTTTCAGAGAGACTAGATGGGCTGAGGAATGTGCCAAAGGATTTGGAAATAAATTTGAGTTTTAATCCTAGGTTTTGGCACATTGGGGTTGAGTATCATGCATAAAAATGAAAATGGAACCATATTGCATGAAAATTGATTTTTAATGTGTAGATGTCATATAAACCAAAGCTAGGGATGCATTGTGGTTGGGAATGAGAAGATACATCAAGAAGAGATCAAAACTAGGACTTTAGGTCAAGGTTTAATTAAACCATTTAGATAGTTTTGAGTTTTATATCAATCTTGGGATTGGTAATAGATACATGTGTGAATGTATTTTTCCCAAGTAGACACGGGTACCACAAAGTTCTCCACAAAAATTAGAAATTTTTGGAGATTTGTTTAATTTCTGGTGCATTTCTGATGTTGGGTCAGAAATGCTGATAATATAGGGTATCAGTCGACTAATGCAGAGGTAGTTGACTGATCTTTCTGTTTAGCTCATCAGTCGACTGACCTTGGCACAGTCGACTGATGCTGCGAATCTTTAAAAGAAAACCCTGCGCGGGGACGACCGACCCTAGGGTTTCAAGCGTCGTCCCTTGTCGCCATCTTCCTCCCTTGATCTCACCAGCTCACCTAAGGACTCCTACAACCTCAGAATCGTGTTCCTAGCCCTCCTCCACCATAGATCCAAGTCTAGGGAAAGAAGCATCCTTCCTTGAGTCAAGTTTAATCATCATTCATCATACAACGAATGGAGCGACGGTAACAAAGTGTCTACCTTATTTTTCTCCATTTAGTTCATGACTCACGACTAACTCTTGATATTTTGCATGTTTTCCTTGTTGTTTCTTCTTGTTTGGGTCATTCAAGGACATGCATACGGTATTTGCATTTTAGGGCTAGGCTAAAGAGATAGGTTGGTGAGGGATCATCCCAACAACAACCCATAGATCCGACGGCACCTCGGTTCCGTTCTGAGGCTTGCCGGCGGGTCTTTGAAAATGCTGACTTTATTCTGATGAATTGTAGATATCTCAATCAATCATATTTTCAGGAGATCACTCCTCACATTATTGAGATAATCACTCATTTTGGGTTAGAGAGGAGATCACTCCTCACATTATTGAGATAATCACTCATTTTGGGTTAGAGAAGTTATTATACTGTAAACATTATGCCAATTTTGACCTCTGCAAGGAGTTTTATATCAATCTTACATGTAGTAGTCCCGATGATGGGACGTATGAGTCTATGGTACAGGGAGTCACCATTCCTTTTACACCTGCATTATTAGGATCATTTTTAGGGTGTCTGGTGTTAGAAAATTTGTTTACATGTTTCCCCAATGTCACTGAGCCATTATCATTGCCTAATGTCACCATTGATCAGATTCATCGTTATTATTTTAATAATCCTCGACCTCCTCTAGAGTGTATCTTTATAGCTAGGTGCATGAGTCTAGTTAGCAACATCTTGTACAAAATCATCCTAGATTGCATTCTGCCAATTGTCACCAAGGGGAGGTCAAAGATCCAGCTACCTCACTTGGTGATGATGTATGCTCTAGAGAGGAGGCTAGACATTGACATCGCCCGCCATGTATTCTCATCTATTGTACATTTTTCGCATGACGTCAATAGAAAGATTTATATGCCATTCGGTCATATTTTGACCGAATTCTTTACGTCTAGAGGTATTAGAGTCGTTAGAGGTCAGGTACATCAGCTGCCGAAGGACTATGACCAGATAGATTCTTGGCAGCTCTCCTTGGCTAGGATCGAGAGGCGGCAGGGAGTGATGGTCTAGCGACGTCATCATGCTTCTTCCAGCTCTGATGATGATGAGGAGGCTACTCCTGTTGCTGCGCCTGTGGCTGCTCCTACTGGGATTACCGAGGAGTGGTTCTCTCGACTAGAGGCAGAGGTTCATGGACTTAGGGAGGACTTCTAGAGTTTCCAGCAGCGGCAGGTTGCTATTCAGGGTGAGGTTTACGAGCTCAGGGAGCACTTTTAGGGTTTCCAGCAGCGACAAGATGATATGTATGAGATGATGCAACGTTGGAACCTCATGTATCAGGCCCCTCCTCCTCCTCCTCCTCCTGGCGGTGATGATGCGTAGCTTCCATATGACTTAGGCATAATAGTGTTGAGAGTGTGTTAGATTGAGCATGTTCTTCATTTGTCTCTCAAACACTATATTTTATATTGTAATATTTGGATTTTTTTGTAAGCACTTACTTATGGTTCCCTATGAAATTCATCTCTTAGTATTGCTTATATGAATTATTATTTCCTTGTTATTATAGTTGCATGATGAATTTCAATATATTTTCTATCAAATGATTATGATATAAAGGGGGAGCCATCATCAATTTTTCTTTCTTTACTATTGATATAAGAAAAGGGGGAGGTTTGGAAACATTTCTATCTTTTAAATAGTATGGGATAGACTTGGAAAACATATAGGTTCAAACCTAGGATGGAAGATTGATACAAAATGGAATGTTTTCCAAGAATTTGAACTTTGGTAAAATAAAGTCAAGTATATTTGATATTTTCATGAAAATGTATTTTTCTAGGTTAGAATACATCATAAGAAATATGCTTGCAAAATTTCAGAATTTTTCGAATTTTGTGGAATTTATTAGGGATTTCTGAATTTTAGTTGAAATTTCAGATTGCTGTGTATCAGTCTACTGCCCCAAGGGCAGTCGACTGATCTTTCTGTGAGATTGCAGTTCGAAGGCACCAGTCGACTGGTAACTGACGCAGTCGACTGACACTTCTTGTTGGATCGAGAGAAATGATAGAGGGGGGGGGGTGAATATCGTTAAACGTTCGGATTGGAAAAGAGAATGCGTAGCGGAAGATTAAAAACAAAAACACGCAAACAACAAGTTTTTTACTTGGTTCGGAGCCTAGGTCGACTCCTACTCCAAGGCCCACGGTCGCTGACCGTTTACTGCGGGCAATACTATAATCGCGCAAAATCAGTTACAAAAATAAAATTACAGTTAAAGTGCAGTACTGAAATTAAACTCTTTTTTTTACCGACGTCCGGTGTAGATTACTTTTTCCGGAGCAGTAGGATGTCGTCGGCGCTTGTATCTCGAGTCAGGAAGTTGCCGGAGCAGAGCACGGAAGCAAAAGAGCGTGAATGCGTTCGAGAACTTGGATGTTCGAAAGCCTTGGCGTTGGGTGCTATTTATAGCACCTCGGGGCGCCCTGGACGTCAGGGGCGCCCCCCCCCACGTGTCACGTGATCCGAGCTTCGCTCGGTCAACCTCTATCCCACTCGAATAGGGCTGAGGTTTGACACTGGGGGCGCCCGGGACGTTGGGGGCGCCCTGTTTGATTCCTTCAGCGGGGGCTTCTCGGCTGGATAAGGGTAATCGGCTTCGTTGGCTTAGGCGCGGGACGCCCTGGGCACTGGGGGCGGCCTGGGCGTCCGAGGCGCCCCGACCAGTATGCAGCCGAAGCACTTGTTGCTTCGCTTGTATTGTGTTGGCCTTGGGGACACCCGGAACACTGAGGGCGCCCTGCTCAGCTACTTGCCTCTCTCCTTTGGGCATTCTGAGCTGCAGACACACGTTCCTTCGGTCCTGCATCCAGGGTTAATCCAAAACAATATGAAGCAATAGAGTATTATGTTTATACAGCCTTAGCTATCTTGGTTCTGACTTTGGGTCTCCATAATGGAACCCTAGGTCGAACCGATGCCTACTGTTCCCTCGACGGGGAACGCGTCCTCACCTACTCATCTCAGGAGAGTTTACTTGTCGCCAACCGGCTCCTCCGGTTGGACTTTTTGCCTAGTGGTCCTTCGCCAGGTCTTGGATACCAAGCTGTCCTTCGCCCGGTGCCTAGCATTCCTTCGCCAGGTCTTCAGTCCCAAGCTGTCCTTCGCCTGGTGCCTAGCATTCCTTCTCCAGGACTTCACTACCCTGACATTCCTTCGCCAGGTGCCTAGCTGTCCTTCGCTAGGGCTTTGTACCCTGTCAGTCCTTCGCCAGGTGCCTAGCAGTCCTTCGCTAGGTCTTGAATCTGCACACTCACGTAGCATGTTAGAAAACAAATAAAACTTAACTTTTGAACCTTTTGTCATTTATCAAAACACAGGTTTGACTTGGGTGCTGTCTGCACCAACAATCTCCCCCTTTTTGATTTATGGCAACCCGATTCAAAAAGTTAAGTTAATCATAGCAGATGATATACTAGTTTAGTTCCCTCCCCCTGGAAGGAATCACCCCCTTGATTTTTCAAAAATTCGTGGGGTTTTTGACAATAAGTTTTAGGTCTAGAGATGGATTTTCCTTACACTTTTTAACAGAAACTTTAGAGTCAAATTTTCCAAAAATAATTTTGGTTGTGTACTTTGAAAAATTTAACTTAAGTTTAAATACTTAGAGAAATTTTGAAAGCTTAAGTAAATTTTGAAAACTTAAGTACTTAGTAAAATTTTGAAAACTTAAGTACTTAGTAAATTTTGCAAACTTAGGTTTTGAAGTACATAGTAGAAATTTAGTAAACTTAAGTTTTGAAAAGATTTGAACACTTAAGTTTTGAAATACTTAGAAGGAATTTTGAAAATAAGTTAAGTACTTTTTGAATAAAGGATAGAGTTTGAAATTTTAAATTTTGAAGAAATTTTGAATTTTGAAAAAAAATCTAAACTCTCCTTTCCTATCTCTCCCCCTTTGCCATATATCAAAAGCAAATAAATATAGAAGAAATAAGATAATTAAATTGCATAAAAGAAAATAACTTGCATGATTTTGCTGTACCGAACCAATTCATGATGAGAATTAAACCAAATCAGTTTTGTTTTTCTCTTTTAGGGACCTGTCTAACCCAATTAGCTACTTACTAACTGTTATAAACAGTAGTTTTCGCTAGGGTTAGTCAAGTTAAGTGTTCTATTCAAGTTATATTTTCTAAGCTTGACACTTAACTTGATTACTGTGTAAGTTGTATTTAGTACCCCAATTACTGCAGATGCACTGACTTAAAGCATCTTGAATTAAGGCAAAGACCTAAGCATCTCAACCCATTCTAGGTTATCAATCAAAAGAACCTTAAGGTGCTTGTGAGATACTGGGTTCTAAATCTATAGGTGCATGCAGTTCTAGGGTTAGGGCCTAGGCTAAGTCCATTTGCGAAAAAGCCCTAGTTTTGAAGGGGGTAGTTTTTAGAATAAAACTAAGTTGAAAAAAAATTATTTTTAAAAGCTTTTTCAAAACATAAGTAAAAGCTGATTTTGAAATTAAGTAAAGCAGTTTTAAAACTGTTTTTAAAAACTGATTTTCAAATCAAGTAAAGCAATAAGAAACTGAAAGTTAACCTATTCTACTAAGCACAGTCCTAACTCAGATAATCATGAAATTGCAAACAGTCAACTGCATAAGTCAGCTGGTATGAGAGAGAACCAGCACAGTCATACATGAGTCAAACAGGAGTCAACCCTACTGAGTAGGGGCAGTCAGATAGTCACTAGTACAATACTAATCAACTCTAGGAGGAGGGACCAGGATGATCAGAGGATGGCTGCCAGGATCGAAACATCTCCATCATCTCGTGATACTCTGCGTCTCTGGTCTCCCTCTCAGCTCTAAGCGCACTCATGTAGTCGGTATAGTAGCCCTGATTTGCTGCCATTGCTTCAGAATGATTTGCCTCCGCTTCCTCTCGGAGGTTCTGGACCTGGGTCTCGAGTCGTATCACTCTCTCGTAGAGTGTCGGTGGTGGAGGCTCGTCTATGTGCGCACGAGCCTCGGCTGCTAGATCGGCTATATTGACGTCAACCTCCTCATCTGAGTCAATCTGGGGACTGGCTCTCTGACGTCTCCAGGACAAAACCCCGGTACCGGAAACCTCTATACCAGCTAGGGAGAAGTTTCTATATCCTATCTCGTCGTAATCAGTCAAAGCAGCCATCTCTCCCTCGGTGATGTTCCGACCGTGGTGATGTAAGATGGACGTGATGATGTGGCAGTAGGGTGTGCGTACCCACCCTTGCATGGTAACACTGGACGCATGTAGGATAGCATGAAACATGTGAAGTCCTATGTCGATGTCTAGTTGATGAATCAAGGCATATAGGAGAAAGGTGTGGAATGGTCGCATAGTAGCGACGTGTCTAGTAGATAAGGGCAGAATACATCGGACTATGACTCTATATAGAGCGTAGTCCTGGACCTGTAGGTCGATAGACTGAAATCGTCTGGCCAGGGGTTGCCTAAAGAAGTAAGAGTGTAACGTATCTAAGGTAATGTGAGAGTAGAGAGCATCAAAGGGAGGCTCCCTAGGAGGGTAACAACAGAAGGTGGACTGCGAGAATCGTAGTCTTAGAAATCGGTTGAGTAGTGTAGGTGTGATTGTTAAGGGAATTCCTTGGACAGTGGTGACGAACATGAGACCATCCTGTCTAATTATGTTGTTGTAAAATTTTGCACATAAGGATGTATTGATTGGATGGGTGCAGAATACGAAATTGTCAAGTTGGTAAAAGTTTATGACATTCATCGCTAAGGGACAGGATTGGGTGAAAAATTGTCTATTTAAGTAGCTCGTTTTGATAGGCTTATAGGTCGTTCGAGCAAACTTATTACACAATTCTAAATTCGGAAACCTAGGATCAGGACTAGGTTGGGCACCGGGTTCTGCCTGGTTTGGTCGGCGTCTTCTAAGAGAAGAAATATGCATTTAAAAAAAGTATGAAGGAATTGCATTAAAGAAAATTAAAAAAAGTTAACTTAATTGCAAGAAAAATTATACCGGGTAGCTCGGGGAGGAATGGTTGAGGATGAGAGCTTGCAAGGTCTCTTGGAAAGTAGAGAGTTGAAGGGGAGGAGTGGTTTGAGTGTGAAGAGAAGAAGGGGGTATGGAGCCCTTTTATAGGGCATTTCCGGGCGCTCTGTAGCGGGAGGGCGCCCTGGCTGGCGAGGGCGCCCCACCGGGTGAGGGCGCCCTGGTAGGGCTGCAGCTGCCTTTTGGCAGCTTTATGTCTTTGAATGGCTATACGGGGATGCCCGGGAGCATTCGGGCGCCCTGGTCAGCGTGGAGTGGCAACTTTCTGCCACTTGATGAGACTCGGGGTGCCCGTAAGGGTCTGGGTGCCCTAAAAGACTATTTTGACCCCTTTTGTCATGAATGATTGAAATGTGTGTGGTGGGAGGCGCCCGAAGGGTCATGGGTGCCCTAGCAAAGTCTCCTTGTGTTTTGATAGACTTGTTTGACTGCATTTGACCAGAATTGACTTGCTTGACCAGGTTTGACCTGATTTGACTGTTTTAGCCATGGTTTGCCTAGCGTTAAGTCAGTGTCGTTCTAAACTAAACAAAAAAAATGCAGTTATTAAATGAATTTTCATTAAGTTTGCCGTCTCACCCAGTTTAGGGTTATCAACCATGTTAGCCTTAAAGGTTTTGTGAGACTGGTTTTGGTAAATGAATTTTTTGAAAAATATGATTTATTTTGAAAGACTTAATATAATTTTGAAAGCGATTGATTTATTTTAATTTGAAAAAAATGTTTGAATCTATAATTAACTGAAAGTTTGTGTTAGATTCGGATTTGACAGAGACTAATTTGAATTTCAAAGATTGGCTTCCAGGTCTTGGCGAGGCACTAGGCCTTCTTTGGCCTAGCCTTATTGGATCATCAACCCTTTCCTTGACAAAGCCTTTCAGTGAAATTTTATTTTCAAAATTAATCTTTGAAAAATTCTGGTCTAACTAGTTTGGGTCATGGATCGGTAGCTTCGGCTAGTTTCACCAGTCTGAAGAGACCAAGTAAAGAATACTTGACCTTATTAGAATTGATTTCCTTAATGTACTATCATCTCACCGCCACCCAATACTATGTTGTCAAATTTCAGTTAAGTTGGTTCAGTCCTTAAACTAACCATTCCTAATTCTAAACATGGCAAATTGCAGAAATTAAATAAACAAGCAAACATGCAATTTAAGGACAAAGAAAGTTGGATTTTATCTAACAATAAATATGGTTTTTAATTTGGCTCCCCTTGGACTAAAGCCATGATAATGGTTTGGCAAGATATGAATCTTGTCCTTGGGGATCCAATACTGATTTGATCCAGTTGGTTTGTTCAAGCACAATTTAGGTACCCATGCCTGAACTTTAGGTCTGGATTGGTTCAGTACAGCATAATAGGATCTTTGTATAGATTTGGTTCTATAGCTTAGTCCGGATCGATTTAGAACCGATTTTTGTTTCCAAGAATCATGTCAAGACCCTTGGAACCAGAAGTGAATCGTTCTAATGCTGATCTAAGATCCTTAACCTGAGTTTTCAGGGAGGAGTTCTCTTTCTCAAGTTTTTCAACTTGAGTAGGAGTTCCTTCTTGAACCTTCTCGGTTAAGGGTTTAGAGTCAGCTCCCTCTTTCAAGAGTTTTACTTCCTGTCGGAGGGATTCGATTCGGAGTTTAGCTTTCGCCAAATCTCGAGAATGATACGAAATTAGTTCATTTAATTGACATCTAGTAAACCCACTTACCTTGATTTCGCCGTCCTCTGAGAATGTCAGTCTGCCGTCGTCCTGTTCTGATTCTGACTCGGTCTCAAGTTCTTCGGAGGCAGTCAGGGCTAGTAGGTTCGACTGTGGGACCTCTTCTTCTTCTTCGGAGGAGGACTCGTCCCACGTTGCTTGAAGTGCCTTCTTCCTTCTATTCTTCTTGGTTTCCTTTAGGTTCGAACACTCCGTCTTGTAGTGACCCTTCTTCTTGCACTCGTAGTAGGTCACGTTGGGTTTGTTCTTTTCATTTGCAGGTTCAGCTGGTTCGTCCTTTCTTCGGCTGGCTTTCCTTCTGTTGGTTTGATTCTTCAGTTCTTTGTAGTAGTTTCTTGCCAGTCGGACCAGCTTAGGTCGATCTCCTTCTTCATCTTCTGAGTCTGAGTCTGAGTTAGACTCGGGTTCAGGTTGAGGCTTCTTCTTGGTTGTCCTTCCAGTTTTACCTGCAATAAAGGCAATACCTTTCTCGGTCACATTGCAGTTAGTCTGTTCATGCAGTTCTAATTCAAAGAATAATTTATCTAATTTTATTTTTGAAAGGTCCCTTGAAACCTTGTATGCATCTACCATAGATGCCCACAAGGTGTTTCTCGGGAAAGCATTTAAAGCGTACCTTATTAGGTCACGGTTTTTGACCTTGTGACCGATGGTGTGCAGTCCGTTCATCAGTTCCTGGATTCGGGCGTGAAGCTGAGCTGCTGTTTCGTTGTCGGCCATTTTGACGGTATACAGCTTGTTCAGGAGCAGATCTCTCTTGCTGATCCAAGTGTCTGATGTTCCTTCATGCAACTCGATCAGTTTTCCCCACAGCTCCTTGGCACTGTTGAAAGGGCCCACCCGGTTCAGCTCCTCTTTTGTTAAGCCGCATTGAAGGGTCTGGGTTGCCTTTGCATCCGCTTCAATTTTCCGTTTCAGAGCGGTGTCCCACTCTGTGTAGCTTTGAGGTACTCCTTCAGCATTTTTGGGGATCTCCAGTCTGGACTGGATGATTATCCACATGTCCACCTGAGTTTTCAGGTGGACCTCCATTCTGCTCTTCCAGTAGGAGAAGTCTTGTCCACTGAATTTTCAAACTGGTGGTTGCACCAAATTTGAACTTCCCCGCTCTGATACCACTTGTTGGATCGAGAGAAACGATAGAGGGGGGGGGGTGAATATCGTTAAACGTTCGGATTGGAAAAGAGAATGCGTAGCGGAAGATTAAAAACAAAAACACACAAACAACAAGTTTTTTACTTGGTTCGGAGCCTAGGTCGACTCCTACTCCAAGGCCCACGGTCGCTGACCGTTTACTGCGGGTAATACTACAATCGCGCAAAATCAGTTACAGAAATAGAATTACAGTTAAAGTGCAGTACTGAAATTAAACTCTTTTTTTTACCGACGTCCGGTGTAGATTACTTTTTCTGGAGCAGTAGGACATCGTCGGCGCTTGTATCATGAGTCGGGAAGTTGCCGGAGCAGAGCGCGGAAGCAGAAGAGCGTGAATGCGTTCGAGAACTTGGATGTTCGAAAGCCTTGGCGTTGGGTGCTATTTATAGCACCTCGGGGCGCCCTGGACGTCGGGGGCGCCCCCCACGTGTCACGTGATTCGAGCTTCGCTCGGTCAACCTCTATCCCACTCGAATAGGGTTGAGGTTTGACACTGGAGGCGCCCTGTTTGATTCCTTCAGCGCGGGCTTCTCGGCTGGATAAGGGTAATCGACTTCGCTGGCTTAGGCAAGGGGCGCCCTGGGCACTGGGGACGCCTTGGGCATCCGGGGCGCCCAGGGCGCTAGGGGCGCCCTGGGCACTGGGGGCGCCCTGGGCACTGGGGGCGCCCCGGCCAGTAAGCAACCGAAGCACTTGTTGCTTCGCTTGTATTGTGTTGGCCTTGGGGGCGCCTGGAACACTGAGGGCGCCCTGCTCAGCTACTTGCCTCTCTCCTTTGGGCATTCTGAGCTGCAGACACACGTTCCTTCGGTCCTGCATCCAGGGTTAGTCCAAAACAATATGAAGCAATAGAGTATTATGTTTATACAGCCTTAGCTGTCTTGGTTCTGACTTTGGGTGTCCATAATGGAACCATAGGTCGAACCGACGCCTACTGTTCCCTCGACGGGGAACGCGTCCTCACCTACTCCTCTCAGGAGAGTTTACCTATCACCAACCGGCTCCTCCGGTTGGACCTTTTGCCTAGCGGTCCTTCGCCAGGTCTTGGATACCAAGCTGTCCTTCGCCCGGTGCCTAGCATTCCTTCGCCAGGTCTTCAGTCCCAAGCTGTCCTTCGCCTGGTGCCTAGCATTCCTTCGCCAGGACTTCAGTACCCTGGCATTCCTTCGCCAGGTGCCTAGCTGTCCTTCGCTAGGGCTTTGTACCCTGTCAGTCCTTCGCCAGGTGTCTAGCAGTCCTTCGCTAGGTCTTGAATCTGCACACTCACGTAGCATGTTAGAAAACAAATAAGACTTAACTTTTGAACCCTTTGCCATTTATCAAAACACAGGTTTGACTTGGGTGCTGTCTGCACCAACACTTCTGTATTCTTATTTCTGGGGGGTTTTCAGAAATAAAAAGGTATACTTTATTGATATCAATGGTTAGTATTGCTTGGGGCAATCGTTTGATGGTGTCAAAGGGGAAGAACTTGTGGTTTAAGTTAGGTTTAACTTAATGACTTGTGATTTGAAGTTAGTTTTTAACATAACTTGTGGTTATAGAAAAATTGAAAATTATGTGGAGGGCATAGGTTAAGGGGGAGGATGCATGTTTATGCAGCTTACTGTGTCTGTAATTTTTAATTCTTATTGTTGTTTTTGCACCTAACTTAAACATATTGCCACACATCAAAAAGGGGGAGATTGTTGGAGCAATCAAAAGTTTGATCGGGTAGATCATGGGTTTTGATGTGTGTGTCAATATGATTAAGTTAGGGTTTCATGTTGATCTAATTTGTGTATGTGAGTGTGTAGGTTTGCAGGATACACATGGACTTAGTTGGACGTCTTCGGGTCCGGTGAAGGATGGCGTGAGAAGACAAGCCATGGGCTTGTATGCATCCGAGGGACCGTGGACAAAGCAGGAACGATGAGCCGAGGGAAGCGGACTTCGAGGCATACGTGAAGCATGACATGGGAGACAAGCCGTGGGCTTACATGCATCCAAGGGACGAGAGCCAAAGTCGAAGAGGGTTTGAAGGCAACAGGTCGAGGCTGCTGGAGCAGGGATGATGAGCTGAGGGAAGCCGACTTCGAGGCATACGTGAAGGATGGCATGGAGGGATGAGCTGCGGGCTTGCATGCATCCGAGGGACAAGAGCCAAAGTCGAAGAGGGCTTGAAGGCAATAGGTCGAGGCTGCTGAATGAAGAGTCAACTGAGTCATGAGGATTCGAGTGCTGAGAGAACTGTACTTGGGAAGGAAAATTTTAGGGTTCGAGTGCTGAGAGAATTGTACTTGGGAAGGGAAACCTTAGATGGCAGTCGACTGATGCTTGATCAGTCGATTGAGGTAGAGCACAGAAAGATCAGTCGACTCATGCTTGATCAGTCATCAGTCGACTGGCACAATCGACTGGTGTCGACCAGAATGCGAATTTTTAGGTTGTGACATTCAAATTCGCGAAGACTAGTTGATTGGTAATGGTCAGAATAATATCAAGCACTATTTAAGAGGGCTCGTTTTTGGCTGTTCTTCCATGGCGAAACAAGCTTGGCTAAAGCCTGTTAGTAGCCTAAACGTGCTCAGTGATTGTCCTAGGATTGTGGCGAGGTTTCTCCACCCACATGGAGCGAAAAGAGCTAGCCGGAGGTGTTCCGGGTAGTCATCCACCAAAGGATCGGGATCGCCCACCTTACGGACAACCATGGAGTAGGAGTGTCATCTCCGAACCACGTAAACGGTTTGTGTTAGCATTGTTTTAGGTTTTATTTTAGTTTTTCGCTTGCACTTTCTAACCTTGTAGGAAGAAAATCGAAAAGAAGCTATTCACCCCCTAGCTAAACGACAAGGTCTCAATAGGACCCAACATCACTCACCAGGGTTTCTTTCAACCTAGCTTCACTCACTAAGATTTCTTGTCACGCCCCGAGACCTAGGAGCTGCTGATCCAATAGAAAATTGGACAGCACCTCCCCAGTCCGGCGGACAATTTACACATACAAACATCCCACGCAGTATATATATTTGGCCTCAGGCCTCCAAAATATATAAACATAACACAAAAGCACAAGACCACTATAAAACTAAGTAAATCATACCTGACTGCGGACCGGTCCGACTTACGTTGAAACAACCAATACACAAAAAAATCCCTTAGGGCACACGACACATATGACATATACAAATCACTGAAAGGAATATAAAACAATGCACTACACAGGATAAAACAAAATCCTGTGGTCGCGATGGGTAGGGACTGGCTGCTGGACTCTTCTGGCGACTCCAAATATCTCAACCTGAAATAAAATATATGGCAACGGGGTGAGTCCATAACTCAGCGAATACCCAGCAGATATGCATAGTATGTTATAATAACAATAAGCATCTACGTTAATATAGTCTCATATCAACAATATGGAAAAACTAATATTAGAAATACTGAGGTAGATACATATCAGAATCCAGCTAACCTGAAAAGAGGATAATAAGTACCAAGGGAATATCATTAGACATATAATCTCAAATAACAAGTCTCCAGTATATGCGAAGTCAAACAAGTGCATCAAATAAGTGCAGCAACCAATGCACGATGCATAGTATGCACATGGTGCAATGACATGTGTCACCCCTGACACCAGACAGATCATCGTACCCCTGTCATAGGGATGTCTGAACGGGTAGGGCTATGACAACTGTACGCACCCTACCATCACTGCTCCTGAGTGACCGGGTGGATAGGATGCTGGCGGGGGACCACCCCCCTACCCCAAGCAATGGGGGAGCTCCGCTCTCATCTCCTCGTGGCTCAGTACGAGAAGGGATCCCTGGCTGCTACCACGCCCGCGCTCACCCTCGTCATAGTGGCCGAACGGAGCAATACAGGGCAAATGCACACATCTACGGTATCCACTAACCCATGAGTGGCCGTGCGTGCATATCATGTACCGGAAGACGATTAGGCTCAACCACAAGGGAGTCGCTGATCGCCGGCATGCAACAGTGCACAGATGGTGTATGATAGATACACATACATAATAACTCAGGGATAACTAACAAGTATCCAGGACAGGCATAATAACTCAGGGATAACTAACAAGTATCCAGAACAGGCATAATAACTCAGGGATAACAACAAGTATCCAGAACATGCATAATAACTCAGGGATAACTAACAAGTATCCAGAACAGGCATAATAACTCAGGGATAACTAACAAATATCCAGGACAGGCATAATAACTCAGGGATAACTAACAAGTATCCAGAACAGGCATAATAACTCAGGGATAACTAACAAGTATCCAGGACAGGCATAATAACTCAGGGATAACTAACAAGTATCCAGGACAGGCATAATAACTCAGGGATAACTAACAAGTATCCAGGACAGGCATAATAACTCAGGGATAACTAACAAGTATCCAGAACAGGCATAATAACTCAGGGATAACTAACAAGTATCCAGAACATGCATAATAACTCAGGGATAACTAACAAGTATCCAGAACAGGCATAATAACTCAGGGATAACAACAAGTATCCAGAACATGCATAATAACTCAGGGATAACTAACAAGTATCCAGGACAGGCATAATAACTCAGGGATAACTAACAAGTATCCAGAACAGGCATAATAACTTAGGGATAACTAACATGTATCCAGAACATGCATAATAACTCAGGGATAAACAACAAGTATCCAGAACAGGCACAATAACTCAGGCTAACATATAATCTTACTGCTATCTATAACCAACCATGCATAGCAATATAACAATATCTAAAAGATAAGTCAAAGGGTACCCGCCTCAACGTGAAGTCTGTGTCCAAGAAAGAACCTCCGTGTCTATACGTCCGAACCAATCAACGTCCTGTATCAAAGGATATAGTTCATTAATTACCAAATCGACTGATAACTAGCTAAACACGATACAACCCAATTATCTCCATCCTAAAGGTGAGCGTCACTAATTAATCCTAATTAGTGATTAATTTCTATGTGGGTTGAATCGTGACCCAAGTTAGGGTTTATCTCAGCTTAATCTAAGTGATCACCAAGTCCGACATGGATTTCCCTAACAAAGACAAATCCACTCACTAGCTCACGGTAAGATCATCTCCAATTCATATGGATCAAACTAAACACCAAACTTAACATGTTTGCTATCAACTGATTTAAATCAAGGAAACTCCATTCCCACACAGAAGTGATCCCAAGTAGAGCTACCGCTCGAGCTATAATTGATCAAACCTACACACCCAAGATGGAAACCAATTGCCTCAACCAAGATCACTGCACAATTCCACCATCAAGGAAATTATCCAAACTAATCTACAAATCACAGGAGCATGATAATACCAACAACTACAGCAAACGGTTCATCTCACATCCAAACCCAATCCTCAATCCTATGATCCACTCAAAAGAAAGTAGATCTAAAACCATAAAGTAATGGAACCGAATATCAACAATAATGACAGAACATCATCAGTGATCATAGCTACCCAGATCAAAACAACACATCCCAACAACATCAACATCGTGCCATCCAGCTTATGATAGGAAAAGAGAATAGTCCAGATTAAAGCATTTTCATAAGCATTTTAACCACTACACTACATCAAACGAATTAAACAGAACACCTATCCAACTAACAGATCTAATTCCATGTTTAATTCAACCCAAATCCACTCCAAAACCGATCACCATAATTAATCAGCTCCTAATTCATATCATACAATTTCCAATTCAACTTGTCCTTACCTGGTTTGGTTGTATCGGTTGTATCCTTGCCAAATCCAACCTTACCTAGCTGATCACCTGCCGAAAACCCAAACTCGGCAACAGAAGAAGGAAATTCGCAAATCTCAATCCATTTGGATAACAGGTCATCCAAAAATCCAGCCCAAGCAAACCAAATCTCACCTACTGAAGCAAATGGCGTCGACTCGCTGTGATTAGTCACGGCAAGGTGCAGCCACAACGAGAAGTCCCTCCCGCTCTAGCGTAGACGACTGAAGAGGGCGCTACAGCGGCATTTGCTTGCTCACGCGAGGGCTGAGCGAAGTCGACGTTGTCTCTGTTGCTCGCGTGGAAGAAGGCAACGCCGCCGGCTTGCTCACGCGAGGCTGGAATCCGCAGGTGAGATGTGCCCTCGGTCGGACGAAGAGAAGGAGAGGGAGATAGATGCATCGGACCTCCATCGCGCGTGGTCCATGTTGTCGGCGTCGGCTACAAACGGAGAGGAAGAAGTCGAGCTAGGGTTCGCGAAATGGGGAGAAGGGAAAAGGGTTCGGCCGAAACAAACTCGGGAAAGGAATATAACCTAAGGTGCTTTTGCAATTTAGCCGATCAATTTCTTCATTTTTTGATTCTGCCATTATTTTTATAAGATTCCACTTTAAACCCCTGATTTTGGGATCTTAAGCCCTTTAGCCCTTAAGGTATTTAGTTTAATATCATTTGAGTCCCTGAAACTCTAGGATTTTTTTTTTCCCGAAGAATAATTCAAAGTGAGATAAAAGTGTCGGATTCAACATTTCTTCCACCACAATCACTTCTTTGCTAGTCATCTTAATCCTGACTAGACTTTCTCCAAATTTCAGGTAAATATACCAATCCTCAAGTTCGGTTCGGTTCGGTTTAATCCCTTGGTCAAACTGACCAACCATTGGTTCTATTCATTTTGCTAAGCATCAGATCCTGTTTGGCTTAACCCTTTGTCAAATTGATCAAACCTGGGTTTACCCTACCAAACATAAAGTCTTGATTGGTTTAATTCCTTGATCACTTTGACTACACCTTATATTATCAATCATCAAAACACGAGAGGTTGACTGTGCATAACTGATGCACATGACCCAACAATCTCCCCCTTTTTTATGTTTGACAATAATCTTAAGTTAGGTTAGGTCTAAGGGTTCTAGGTTAACACTTGGGAGAAATCGAAAAAAAATCTAACTCTAACTTAACCTCTCTCCCCCTTTTTCACACATCAAAAGGAAATTGCGAAAAAATTGCATCAATAATAAGATTTTTGAAAAAAAAAATCTAACTTAAGCTTCTCTTCCCCTTTTAAGATAATCTCTCTCCTTTTGAAAATACTTTAGATATATTTTTTTTTGAAAAAAAATGATTTTCTACAACTCTTCCCTTTTTTTTGAAAAAAAAAACTAAGTACTTGTTTAGAAAATATTCTAAAAGGCACTAAGTACTTTAAAAAACATTGTTTAAAATGAACTTCCCTAAGTCTGACACAATCCTAGGAATCTTATTGACCATAAGAAAATTCCTATGTGTGTTAGGGATTTTCCATAAATAAATATTTTAAATGTATTTTGGTTTTGAAAAATAATAATTTTCTTGATTTAATTTCTTTTCCTAGTCTGATACAATCCTAAGAAACCTTGTTAACTACAAAGAAATATTCCTAAGTGTCTTGGAAATATTTCCAAACTCAAGTAAAAATTATTTTTAAAGGTATTCCAAAAGACAAAAGATTTTTGAAATAAGTTTTGGAAAATGAGAATATAGTATTTTCAAAATGATAGTGTTTTTATGAAAATATAATATTTTTGAAATTTCTAATGATTCTTTTAATTTGAACTTCCCCGTAAACCTGACACAGTCCTAGGAAGCTTATTGACTACAAGTTGATCTTCCTCTAAGTCTTAGGGTTTGATTCAAAAAAAAAAGAAAAAAAATTAAGAAATATTTTGAAATAATCATGAATAATACATTAATTTTTTTTATTTAGACTCCCCCTAAATCTGACACAATCTTAGAAATTCTTGTAGATCATTAAGGAATCTTCTTATGTGTCTTTAGAGTTTATCCAAATTAAAACAATTGTTGAAAAATATTTTTGAAATAATATGATAACTTTCAAAGAAATAATTTTTGAAAAATATTTTGAATGACATAATAAGTTTTTGAAAAATATTTTTCGAAACACATTCTGAAATGATAATAATTTTTTTTAAAGCACAAACCATTTTGAAAGATAATTTTTGAAAAGAATAATTTATGAAAAATAGTTTTCTAAAACCAAAAATCCATAAAAACACAAACTCCTCCTAAACCTGACACCTTCTGACTACCCTTGTTAACTACAAGGACCTCTACCTAAGTATCTTAAGGGGCTTTAGTGTTGACCTAGAAGATTTGTGTCTAAGTGTAGGTCAAACAATCTTTGAAAAGATAATTTTTGAAATATGTATTTATAGGTAAGCACCTAATCAAGCATGAAATTTATTCAAACATTATTATGTTTAAACACTATTTTGAAAATAGATTTTTAAGAACATATCCTAAAGATTTTGAAAATATTTTGAAAAATATTTGTCAATTAATTAGTTCTTAATATCTCACCCATTTTCTATGAGTCACTGTACAAGCAAGCACGGTTGCCTTATAGGTGTTTGTGAGATGCTTGAATAATTTTTCTCAATTTAATTTAATTTTATTTATAGATTGCTTAACCATGTGTTAGATTCAAGTTTAACAATTTGTAATTTAAAAGTTTATTTCAATAATTGGCTTCCAGGTCTTGGCGAGGCACAGGGATCTTCTTTGGCTGTAGTCCTATTGGATCAACAACTGTTTTCTTAGACAAAGCCTTTTAAAGAAATAATACTTTCAATTTACACTTTTGAAAACATTGGTCTAACTAGTCTAGGATGTGGCGAGGTAGCTTCGGCTAATTCCACTTAGCTAAGTTGACCAAGTCGGGTACTCCTTACTCTTCGTGACTTCCCAAACTAAGCTTTCCTAACGTACTATCATCTCGCCCAACCTTAGTACTATGTTAGACAAGAATCAATCAATTTGTTTCTTATCTATCCATTCTAAATTAAGCAAAAAATAAACTAGCATGAATGACATGTCAGATATGTATTTAAAAATAGACAGATAAATGAGCATGACATTTATGCATGAGTCAATCAAGTCAAAATATTTTAATTAAGTTTCTAATAAAGTATCAAATTCTCAATTTGATACAGACCGTGTGAACTCGCGAATATGTCAACCCGCTTTAACATATTTATCATTATTAAATCGATTATTCTAGTTGGGTAGGATTTTATTTATTTTCATATTTGAAGGTAATTAATTGAATTTTAGTTCGTGGATTTTGTTGAATTAAGGATTGAATTTGTTATTAAAGTTGAATTGTTAATTAATTAAGATTTAAGATTTTAAGTTGTTAAAATATAGGGTTTTAAGAGTTATTTAAACTTTAAGTTGTTAAAAATTAATTTAAGTAGTAGAATTTATTAAGGATTTAAGTTATGAGGGATTAATTAAGATTTAAATTATTAAGAATTAATTAAGGTTTAAATTATTAAGAATTAATTAGGGTTTAATTTATTAAAATTAATTAGAGTTTAAATTATTAAGAATTAATTAAGGTTTAAATTATTAAGAATTAATTAGGGTTTAAATTATTAAAATTTAAATTATTAAGGATTAATTAACATTTAAATTGTTAAGAATTAACTAAGATTTAAATAATTAAGAATTAATTAAGGTTAAAATTATTAAAAATTAATTACGATTGAATTATTAATTAAGGTTTAAATTATTAAAAATTAATTAAGGTTAAATTATTAAGAATTAATTAAGGTTTAAATTGTTAACAATTTTGGGTCTAGTTCATCTTTTTCATTATTTCAAAAATCTCTGATTTATCTATAATTTCTTTTGCATTTAAGTTTTCATATTTGTTTAATACTTCTGTTTTATTTGGATTTTTATAAGCCTTATTAAATATAGCTTTAATTCTAATAAATTCATCTTCATCCTCATCTTCAGTGTTATATTCAAAAATTATATCATTATCTTCAAAATAGATAGAATAATTTTCAGGGTTGCTAATCAAGGTTGTAGCATTATATTTAAAATCTGTAGAATTAACTAAGAGTTGACTATTATCCTCACCATTATCTTTAGAAATTGGTTGAATATTATTATCAATATTATGTTCAAAAATATTAAGATTATCAACAATATTATAAGAAATTAAGATTTTATCATGATCCATAGCATTATCAGAAATATTAGAAATTAAATTATTATTATCATCGTTAACATTATCAGAATTATCAGAAATTAAAGTATTATTATCATCCTTAACATTATCAGAATTATCAAAAATTAAAGTATTATTATTAATTTCGAAAATTCTAGCATTAATATTAAGGATTAACGAATTAATATGTGGTATTTTACTATTATCTATGTTGGATGCATTACTAACTAATTTATCATGCAATATAGTTAACTCATTATGTAAATAATTTAATTTAGCAGGAAGATCTAATTTTGCAGGAAATTAAAAAAATTGCAAAAATTTACTTTCCGTACCTCCTTTACCATGGTTGGACACTGGTTCTTATAGTGTCCATGCTTTTGACATTTGAAACAGCGGATGTGACTCTTGTTCCTCTGGACTCCTGGCGTTGGTACCTCTATTGCCGCCTCGAGGGTTTCCTGGCTCCAGGACTCCCCTGGTGAGGTCTTCGTCGGTCCCTCCGCTAGGCCTTCATGGCGCCAGGCTGGCTAGCTGAGCGGGTCGAGCTACCCGTAAGCAAGGTCGGGATAAATAGCCTTAATTGATTGGTTTTGACTTTGGATTTCACCCAAAATCCTAGGTCGAACCGACGCCTAATGTTCCCTTTCCTAGGGAACACGTCCAAACCTACTCCACCCTGGAGAAGTTACCTTTGTCAACCGGGACCTCCGGTTGGACTTTTTCTCAGCCTCCGAGAACTCAGATCTCGAGATGTCCGACCTCGACCCGTATCTACTTCTGTCCGTGATTCCCGCTCGACTAAAGTTATTGCCAACCGGGACTTTCGGCTGGACTTTTGCTCGGCCTGCGAGAACTTGTATCTCGAGACGTCCGACCTCGACCCGTCTCTACTTCTGTCCGTAATCCTCGCACGGCTACGACTCCGTTGCCCGATCCCCGACCAGGACTTAGTGCTCAGTCGCCCGGACCAAGACTTTGTGCCCAGCTTCACTCACCAGGACTTAGTCCACCTAGCTTCACTCACTAGGATTTCTTCCACCTAGTTTCCCTTGCTAGGACCTAGCTTCACTCACCAGGGTTTCTTTCAACCTAGCTTCACTCATTAGGATTTCTTCCACCACAATTACTTCTTTGCTAGTCATCTTAATCCTGACTAGACTTCCTCCAACTTTCAGGTAAATATACCAAACCTCAAGTCTGGTTCGGTTTAATCCCTTGGTTAAACTGATCAACCCTTGGTTCTATTCATTCTACCAAACATCAGATTCTATTTGGCTTAACCCTTTGTCAAACTAATCAAACATGGGTTCTATTTATTCTGCCAAACATCAGATCCTGTTTGGCTTAACCCTTTGTCAAACTGATCAAACCTGGGTTTACCATACCAAACATAAGGTCCTGTTTGGTTTAATCTCTTGATCACTTTGACTACACCTTATATTGTCAAACATTGAAATACTAGAAGTTGACTGTGCATAACTAATGCACTTGCACCAACAATCGCTATGACCAGGAGAAAGATGAGTCTGTCGGAGATGTCGAAGAGTTGTCCCCGTCGTCGAATGAACCTGCAAGGTGACTGGAGGTGCCCCAACCTTGCACTCCAATACTCAAGTTAGATCTCCAATAATAGAAGCATACGAAGAAAATAAACAGTAAATAAGAGTAATGAAAATACAAGTGGTAATGAGTCTTCTTGGCCTCTCCCTTGTCAATAATTGTGCCTCCCTTCGAGTAGAATGAGTCCTCCTTCTTGGCACACGAGAGCAGTCTTTTATAGGAAAAATCTCTGATAAGATGTCCCATTTGTAATAAAGGATGTGACATGCTTAGATGTCAGAAGAATATGTTGCCCATATCTTGTACTATGGAGATCTAGTAAGGATCACGTTGTTACACCATGCTGTCCCATTTGTCACATCATATTGCTCTACATATCCCATCAGTCCACGTGCTAGAACGTCTAGGTATTTGGGGCAAGGACGCATCAAATTGAAGTGGAGATGAATCGGAATGTCTGATCGGCTACGTGTAGTTGATTGGAAAGGAGCTCGAGATCAATTGGTGGATCGGCTTTGTGGATCGGCATGGAGGATCGACTTGGCAGATTGGTATGGCGGATCGACGCGGCAGATTGGCATGGCGGATCAACATGGTGGATTGTCTCGGTGGATTGGCACTACGTGTGGGATCGGTGTCGGCCGATAGAGGGGGGCTGAATATCGACTCGAACATTTTCGCAGAACATCGTTGTCTGTTCAATTGTCTTTCTATCAAAGTGTTAGTACGCAATGGAATAATAAATAAAGAAAATAAACACAACAGACAGTAGACAAGCGGGATTTATTTACTTGGTTCCCAACCCTCCAAGGTCAGTACGTCTAAGGCCTATGTACTTGGCGTGAGTCCACTATTGGTCTCCTTTCCAAAATTTTCAGAGGCGGAGAAAACCCCTCTTACAGTATGAATTACAAGCACAAAAATAATAAGTTAATTACAGCTCCTAAATAAAAGCAAACCAAATAGAAATGAAGTTCCGGCCAATCTGGAAGTCCGAAGTGCAGCGCACTTCCTCCTGGAGCCTCCTTGGTCGCAGAGCTTCAACTTAGCACTTTTGCTTCGCATAGAATCAGTCAGCAGTTATCTGAATTGATGTCTTCAAGTGAGGGGTCAAAGCCCCTTTTTATACACAGCTCTTGGGCGCTTGATAAGGCTATGAGGCGCCTCATATATGGTCAAAGTTGATTCATATCTAGCGAACTTGGCGCAGGGATAAGACTGCATCGCAGGCGCCTGGGATGAATCAGGCGCCTGGGATGTTGGGCGCCTGACCCATATGGGGCGCCTGATTCCATTCAAGCGCCCAGGAAGACCTTTTCCCAGCACCCCTATTTTCTTGCGTTTGGTCTCCTATCTTGCCTCCAACTCCAGCTTTTCTGCAAGATAAACAAACACAAACGCAAACGAATAGATATCCCAGGTTCTGACTTTGGATTTCAACTGAAATCCTAGGTCAAACTGATGCTTACTATTCCCTTTCCCAGGGAACGCGCCCTCATCTACTCCACGCTAGAGAAGTTACCTTTTGCCAACCGGTACCTCCGGTTGGACTTTTGCTCAGCCTTCGAGAACCCGAATCTCATGATGTCCGACCTTGACGCGTCTCTACTTCTGTCCGTGATCCCCGCTCGACTAAGTCTTTTGCTCGGTCCCCTAGACCAAGACTTCGTGCTTGGCCTCCGAGACTCCTAGATCTCGAGACGTCCGATACTCAACCCGTCTCTACTTCTGTTCGTAGTCCTCGCTTGGCAAAGACTCCATTGCCGAATCCCCGACTAGGACTTCATGCTCAACCCTGTAGGTCAAGACTTCTTGCCCAACTTCACTCACCAGGACTTCGTCTACCTAGCTTCACTCACTAGGACCCAACTTCACTCACCAGAATTTCTTCCACCTAGCTTCACTCACTAGGACCTAGCTTTACCCACCATGATTTCTTCCTTCATAATGACTTCTTTGCTGGTTATCTTAATCCTGACTATACTTCTCTCTGCCAAACATCAAGTCTTGTTTGACTCAGTCCTTTGGTCTATCTAACCAGATACGAGTTTAGTTTCTTTGCTAAATATAAAGTCCTGTTTGGCTTATCCCTTGGTCAAACTAACCACCCCTAGGTTCTATTCACTCAGCCAAACATAAGATCCTGTTTGGCTTAACCCTTTGTCAAATTGATCAAACCTGGGTTTACCCTATCAAACATTAGATCATGTTTGGCTTAACCCTTGATCACATTGACTATACCTTAGTATATTGTTACTATAAAACATCAGGTCATGTTTGGCTAACCCTCTGTCAAACTGATCAAATCTGAGTTTACCCTAACAAACATTAGGTCCTGTTTGGCGAACCCTCTGTCAAACTGATCAAACCTGGATTTACCCTACCAAACATCAAGTCCTATTTGGCTTAACCCTTGATCACTTTACTAGATCTTATTATATTATCAAACATCGAAACACTAGAGGTTGACTGTTCATGACTAATGCTCTTTGCACCAACAATCTCCTCCTTTTTTGATGTTTGACAATAATCTTAAGTTAGATTAAATCTAAGGGTTCTAGGTTTAAAACTTGGGAGAAATCGAAAAAATCTAACTTAAGGTACTCTCTCCCCCTTTGACATTCATCAAAAAGAAATAAAGGATAATAACTAAGATTTTAAGTTAGAAATTTACACCAACAATACGATTTTTGAAAATATTTAAGTTTCTATAAGAAACTATAATTTTCAAAAATCCTCCTTTAAGAAAAACTAAGTACTTGAAAATTGGCACCATCAATATGTGAATTTGAAAAGAATTTGAGCTTCCCTAACTCTGACACAATCCTAGGAATCTTGTTAACCACAAGAAAAATTCCTATATGTCTTAGGGATTTTTCAATCAAAATAGATATTTTTAACATATGGTTTGAATTTTTGAAAAAATAATGGATTTCTTGGTTTGGATTCCTCCCCAATCTGACACAATCCTAGGAAACCTTGTCAACTACAAGGAAAACTTTTCTATGTGTCTTGGTGATTTTTCCAAACTCAAGAAATTTATTTTTTCAAAGATTTTTAGAGACGTTCAAAAAATGAAAAGATTTTCACAAAATGTTTTTGAAAAAGAGAATGTTATGTTTTCAAAAATAAAATGATTTTTTGAAACCTCTATTGGTTCTTTTAATCTGAAACTCCCCCTAAACCTGATACAGTCCTAGGAAGCTTGTTGATTACAAGTTGATATTCCTCAGAGTCTTAGGGTTTGACTCAAATGAAAAGAAATTACATTAAAATAAATTTTGTGAAGTTTTTTGAAGTTTTTGAAAAACAATATCTTTGAAACTTCTAATGGTTCTTTTAATTTGAACCTCCCCCTAAACTTGACACTGTCCTAGGAAGCTTGTTGACTACAAGTTGATCTTCATCTGAGTCTTAGGGTTTGATTCAAACGAAAAGAAAAAATTTTAAGAAATATTTTGAAGTAATTATTAAAAAAAATACATTAATTTCTTTTAACTTGTACTCCCCCTAAACCTGACACAATCTTAGAAATTCTTGTAGATCATAAAGAAAACTTTCTATTTGTCTTTAGAGTTTATCTATATCATAAGAGCTATTAACGAATATTTTAGAAAAATATTTTTGAATTAGAGTATGATAATATTTGAAAAAGTGTTTTTCGAAAAATATTTCGAAAGACATAATAACTTTTTAAAAAAATATTTTTTGAAAAGCATTTTGAAAGCCATAATAATTTTTTAAGCAAAAACTATTTTTTAAAGAGATAAATTTTTGAAAAGAATAATTATTTAAAAATAATTTTCAAAAGAATTAAAAAAATTGTAAAAGATAGACTCCCCCTGAACCTGACACCTTCTAGCTACCCTTGTTAACTACAAGGAACTCTACCTAAGTGTCTTAAGGGACTTTAGTGTTGACCTAGAAGGTTTGTCTCTAAGTGTATAATTTTTTGAAAAGATATATAATTTTTTGAAAATGTATTTATATGTAAACACCCAATCAAGCATGAAATTCATTAAAATATTATTATGTTTAAACATTATTTTGAAAATAGATTTTTAAGAAAATATTCTAAGGATTTTTTGAAAACATTTTAAAAATATTTATCAATTGATTAGTTCTTATCATCTCACCCATTCTAAATGTCGCAGTACAAGCAAGCATGGTAGCCTTATGGGTGTTTGTGAGATGCATAAATAATTTTTCTCGATTTAATAATATAGATTGTTTGACCTTGAGTTAGATTCAAGTTTAACAATTAGTAACTTAAAAGTAAATTTCAATAATTGGCTTCCAGATCATGGTGAGACACAGAGGCCTTCTTTGGCCTAAGCCTTATTGGATCAACAACTCGTTCCTTAAACAAAGTCTTTTAAAGAAATAACACTTTTAATTTACTCATTGAGAAACTCTGGTCTAACTAGTCTAGGATGTGACGAGGTAGCTTCGGTTAGTTCCACTTAGCTAGGTCGACCAGGTCAGGTACTCCTTACCCTTCCTGACTTCCTAGACCAAGCTTCCCTAACGTACTATCATCTCATCTCACCCTGGTACTATGTTAGGCAAGAATCAACCAATCTTTTTCCTATCTAGCTATTCTAAGTTAAGCAGAAAAGTAAATATGAATGACATAACAGATATATACTAAAAAATAGATAGATGCATGAGCATGGTAGTTATGCATGTATCAATCAAGTTAAATCGTTTTAATTTGGTTTCTAATAAGGTATCAAATTCTCGATTTGATACAGAACGTGTGAACCCGCGAATATGTTAACCCACTTTGACATATTTATCATTATTAAGTTAATTATTCCAGTTGGGTAGAATTTTACTTAGTTTTATAATTGAAATTAAGTGGAATTTTAGATCATGGATTTTGTATAAATTAAGGATTGAATTGGTTATTAAAGTTGAATTGTTAATTAATTAAGATTTAAGAATTAATTAAGATTTTAAGTTGTATAGAATTAATTAAAATTTAAGTTGTTGAGAATTAAATTAAGAATTAAGTTGTTAAGTATTAATTAAGAATTAAAAATTTAATTAAGAATTAAGTTGTTTAAGAATTAATTAAGAATTAAGAATTAATTTAAGAATTAAGTTGTTAAGGATTAATTAAGAATTAAGAGTTAAACTAAAAATTAAGAATTAATTAAGAATTAAAAATTAATTAATAATTAAGAGTTAAATTAAGAATTAAGTTGTTAAGAATTAATTAAGGATTAATTTGTTAAGAATTAATTTGTTAAGAATTAATTAAGGATTAAAGATTTAATTAAGATTAAAGTTTTTAAGATTTGAATAGTAATTTTGGATCTAATTACATCATTTCTATTAATTCAAAAAAAATCTGATTATTCTATTATTTCTTTTGTTTTTATGCTTTTAATTTTATTTAATATTTCTTTTTTATTTGAATTCTTGTAAACTTTTTTAATTATAGCTTCAATTTTAATAAATTCATATTCATCTTCATATTCAGAGTTATGTTTAGAATTAATAAAAGTTATACTATTATCTTAAAAATAGGTAGAATAATTATCAGGATTGCTAATTAAGGTTGTATTATCATTATTTTTAAAATAAATAGATTCATTAATTAAGGGTTGACTATTATCATCAACATTATCTTCAGAGTTATTAGAATTATCAGAAGTATTGTTAATTAAGATTTTATCATTATCCTTAGAATTATCAGAATTATAAGAAATATTATTAATTAAAATTTCATAATTATTCTTAGAATTATCAAAAATATTATTAATTAGGATTTCATCATTATCCTTAGAATTATCAGAAATATTATTAAATAAAATATTAGAATTAATTTTAAAAATTATAGCATTAATATTAAAGATTAAGGAATTTATATTCAGTATTTTAATATTATCTATATTTGATTTAGATTTGTTCTGGAAAGAGTTGACGACGATGACCAGTCACTGGAGTTCTGCCCCTGTGGAAGTTGCTGTAGCGGGGAGGAACTTGGGGTCCTGCAAGGTTAACACGAGCGTTAGGGGACACGCCTGTAGGGGTCCGGCGGAGTCCACTCCAACGCTCAAGTCAGTGTCTGCCCGAGAAGTAAAGGTAGCGAGAAGTAAAGAATGTATGTAGGGTTGAGAGAGTGTAACCCCCTTACTGGAGGGGTTGGACTACCTTTTATACTGACGTCGACAGACTAGATGTGCCCCCTCGATCGATGCCACGTGTCCGATACTTAAGCTAACCCTCTTTCGGCGGTAACTGGATAGCCTTTGAAATGGTATGCGTCGTTATCACGCTTCCACTCGTTGCGACATTTAAGGGTCGTGCAGACCTTTTCTAACGGGGATGATTATCCGTACCGAGTGGGGGGTCAGTACCCGAGGTCGGTCATTGTGGGGACACCACCTCCCGAGGTGAGCTCGGGGTCTTCGGGCGCTATAACTCCCGAGGTGCTCTTGGGGCCTACCCTCCCGGGGTGCTCCTGAGAGAGGTCTTCGGGCTAACCTTCCCGGGCGCGTCTCTTGAGGGGGACCCCGAGGCCCAGGAAGGAAGGTCACTTCAATTCGTCATGTCGCGCCCTGTGGCTTCTTCATCCCCCATGCCGGGCACAGACTATTCAACCCTATAAAGATTCATTACTAGCTAATTTATCATGCAACATATTTAATTTAATATGTAAATAATCTAATTTAACAGAAAGATCAACATAAGAATTATCTACCTTGAAAGAAGAATTATCTACTTTTGTAAGAATTTGAAAAACACTTTTGCCGAAATTAACTTTTTGTACCTTCGTCGCATTTTCTGGTATTGTGGATCGAGCCATTTTCCAGTTTGGACAATGGTTCTTGTAATGTCCCTGCCTTTGGCACTTGAAATACTGGATATGACTTTTGTCCCTCCGGACTCTGGCGTCGACTCCTTCATTGTCGCCGGTGGTGAAGTACGAATCTTACGAGTAGGACACTAGTTTTTGTAGTGTCCTCTCTCCCTACACTTAAAACAGATTATATGAATTTTAAAAAATGACATAATTAAAATTTACCTCTTTCACCCTTGGCTCCCCTCAATTTCTGGCCTTCTTTGCTCCTTCAGCGGTTAGTCTGATCAAAGCCACCTGCTCTGATACCAATTGTGGGATCGGTGTCGGTCGATAGAGGGGGGTGAATATCGACTCGAACTTTTTCGCAGAACTTCATCGTCCATTCAATCATCTTTCTATCAATGTGTTAGTACACACTGGAATAATAAATAAAGAAAATAAACACAACAGAAAGTAGACAAGCGGGATTTATTTACTTGGTTCCTAACCCCCCAGGGTCAGTACGTCCAAGGCTTATGTACTCGGCGTAAGTCCACTATTGGTCTCCTTTCCTGAATTTCCGGAGGCGGAGAAAACCCGTCTTACCGTATGAATTACAAGCACAAAAATAATAAGCTAAATACAGCTCGTAAATAAAAGCAAACCAAATAGAAACGAAGTTCCGACCAATCTGGAAGTCCGAAGTGCAACACACTTCCTCCTGGAGCCTCCTTGGTCGCAGAGCTTCGACTTAGCACTTTTGTTTTACACAGAATCAGTTAGCGGCTGTCTGAATTGATGTCTTCAAGTGATGGGTCGAAGCCTCTTTTTATACACAGCTCTTAGGAGCCTGATAAGGCTATGAGGCACCTCATATATGGTCAAAGTTGATCCGTATCTAGCAAACTTGGTATAGGGATAAGACCCCACCCCAGGCACCTGGGATGAATCAGGCGCCTAGGATGTTGGGCACCTCACTCATATGGGGCACCTGATTCCATTCAGGCGCCCAGGAAGACCTTTTCTCAGCTCCATGTTTTCTTGCGTTTGCTCTCCTATCTTGCCTCCAACTCCAGGTTCCTACAAGACAAACAAACACAAATGCAAACAGATAGATAATCCCAGGTTCTAACTTTGGATTTCAACTGAAATCCTAGGTCAAACTGACGCCTACTGTTCCCTTTTCCGGGAAACGCGTCCTCGCCTACTCCATCCTAGAGAAGTTACCTTTTACCAACCAGGACCTCCGGCTGGACTTTTGCTCAGCCTTCAAGAACTTGAATCTCGAGACATCCAACCTCGATGCGTCTCTCCTTCTGTCCGTGATCCCCGCTTAGCTAAGTCTATTGCTCGGTCCCCTGGACCAAGACTTCATGCTCGGCTTCCGAGACTCCCGGATCTCGAGACGTCTGATCCTCGGCCCGTCTCTACTTCTATTCGTAGTCCTCGCTTTGCAAAGACTCCGTTTCCCAATCCCCAACCAGGACTTCGTGCTCAACCTTGCAGGTCAAGACTTCTTGCCCAGCTTCACTCGCCAGGACTTCATCCACCTAGCTTCACTCACTAGAACCCAGCTTCACTTATCAGGATTTCTTCCACCTAACTTCACTCACTAAGACCCAGCTTCACTCACTAGATTTCTTCCACCTAGCTTCACTCATTAGGACTCAGCTTCACCCACCGGGATTTCCTCCTTCATAATGATTTCTTTGCTAGTCATCTTAATCCTGACTAAACTTCTCTCTGCCAAACATCAAGTTCTGTTTGGCTCAGTCCTTTGGTCTATCTGACCAAATACGAGTTTAGTCTCTCTGACAAACATCAAGTCCTATTTGGCTTATCCCTTAGTCAAACTGACCAACCCTGGTTCTATTCACTCTGTCAAACATCAGATCCTGTTTGACTTAACCCTTTGTCAAACTGACCAAACCTAGGTTTACCCTACCAAACATCAGGTCCTGTTTGACTTAACTCTTGATCATTTTGACTATACCTTAGTATATTGTTACTGCCAAACATCATGTCATGTTTGGCTAACCCTCTATCAAACTGATCAAACCTGGGTTTACCCTACCAAACATCAGGTCCTGTTTGGCTTAACCCTTGATCACTTTGACTAGACCTTTGTATACTGTCAAAATCGAAACACTAAAGGTTGACTGTTCATGACTGATGCTTTTTTCACCAACACTACGGATCGGCTTAGCGGAGCTCAAGTCAAATCAGTCAAATTGATCCACTAGACATAGCTCAAGAGCTCAAGTCAAGTCAAGCCAGACTAAGCTAAGGTCAAATCGACCCCTGCTAGAAGACCTTCATCTAAGTCACAAACAAGTTTGGTCCACCATAATTTAAAATACTGAATCAGCATCATAGTTATTAAAGCGTCGATCACCAAGAAGCGTGTCTCTCAGTGTAGAGAGAGAAGAGGTGTGCCCTTTGGAAACTAGAGTCATCTTTTCACTTTCTATTTAAAGGTAATCGGTTGTAGTATAAAGAGAAGGAATTTCATTTCCTAACTACTCTCCTTAATTATTATTGATTTTCGCCGTTAGTTTTCTCCATCTTTTTTTCGAAGTCTTACTTGGACTTCAAAGGGGTCTTGCCAAGGTTCATTTTGGCCCCTTCTAAATCTTCCTTGAGTCTTACCAAACATTTGTTTAAAAATCTATATGGTACTTGACATTCAAAAGGTTAACCTACTGAGAAGCCAACTCAATAATAGCCAACCTGATCAAAATCCAACATGAAAATCGATTTGATTTGAAGTCTAACCAGAAAAAGTTGACCGGATTGAAGTTTGACTTGTAGAAAATTGATTACTTTACTGAATCATCTCATTCCTTGATCTCAAACTGGATTAGTGATGATAACATCTGGAGCCATAAATGTATAATCCTACTTAAGAGCAACAACAAAATAAAAATGATATTGGTTTGAGAAAATCAACAACAACAAAAGGAAAACACTTCCAAACAAATTTGGTCCAAAACAATTTAGTAATATTTTTAGAGTATTCGGTCTAACTTGAGACAATCAGTCCAGTCTCACGAAAATTTTCCACTGACCATTAGGATAAATTAGAAAATGCTCTCGGCGGGACGTCTAGAAGTTCAGCATCCCTTAGTTGCACGTAGTTGTTTGTTAACTATTAGGATACCATTTAATAGTTGTTAATCATAATTTTGCCTAACAAACCAAAATCTAGGGTGAAAACTTAAATCAACGATTCAAGTATCAAGTGCATATACTGTCACACTTGTGACACAATATATGCTAATTTATAAAGGGCAATTTGTTAGTGATATGAGAGAAGTGTCCTAAGGCAATCGCCTTATGATTGTAAAACATTTATATTAATAAATGATAATTCACTATTTGAGTATACATGCTTGTGTATTTGATTGGGATCTTAAACTCATCTACTAAATATCCACAATACAACTCACAGCATAAGAGAATTTGTGATGAGATCACAACTAGTGATTATCTCTAAATGCGCAAATGTGAAGTATTGAAAATATCCCTAGTCGATGAATTGATAAAAACGGACACTATCAATTCTGTTGAGACTAGCATGGGTTATTCTCTAATCAGCTGATTCTCACTGGCTGGTGACATTGGGATGTCCGGAGATAAACATGGATGCTAGTTAAGGGAACTAGTTCATTAGAGTGACTAGCTGTAAGACTTCATATGGGAATCTACATGTAGATATGTCAATGAAGATCTTACTGCGGCTTAAGTGCGATGTTCCTTTGACTTGCGGTGTTCAAGTCATCTTGGTCATGGAGACTTATACTTTGACATCTTAAGCAAGCATCTCCAAGGAGGTGTGGACCCAGGATGATCGGGTATAAGCCGAAGTGCCCGAAGATGTTTGAACAGCCTACAAAGGATTCACCACTCCTTGCGAGGAGATGTATACCCAGGCCTATCGTCGGATTGTTACTCAAAGCCTCTGGCCAGAGCATATCATGTTTAGAGTGAGAGTCTCTAAAATACATGAGAGTAATTAGAAATCCAAAGGACGAGTAAGACATTACTTGGGCTAGGTGTGACGTAGTCAGCCTAGTGGGGACTGACACCATAGACCGTGTCCTGAACCAAGTGGGTATAAGGTGGTGAAGGGAATGGGGCACGATTCATTAGAGCTGCTGAAGGGTTTCAGAATAATTTCTTCTGAGGTCAAACCGTTGATCTTTCGATTAATTGGGGATCATGATGTACTACTAGGTGCCACTCATGATCGTTCTATAATTAGTTAATTATAGACGGCCAACATAAATCGAAAGCCTATTTAGTCACACGCACTACGAGTAATCCGAGGGATTTAAAACGAGTTGAAAATTGGATTTTCCGATCAAGAGAAATAAGTCGAATCTGAGTTAATCAGAGGCGCAAAGGAAACTAAAATGGCTAAGTCTTTTGAAGGTTTTTTGGGCGAATTAAATGAGTTTAATTCGCGATCGGTTCGGGTCGGTTTTGGCCGGCCAAAGAGGGTATTAACCCTCCTTGTGGTGGCCGGCCATTAAAGGGAATTAAATCAATTTATTTGGTTTAATTAATAAGATAAATCAAGCACGATTTATTTTATGAATTATGGATAAATAAATTTGTATAAAGAAATTTATATAAATAAATTTATAGAAATTTATTCTTTTATGGAAGATTAAAATAATCCATGAATTGGGTTTATTTTAATTTTATAAAATCAATTATAAATTGATTTTTTCATAATAAGAAAGTTTATAAATTTCTTATAAAATTTATTCCATAATTTAAAGAGAAGAAGAATTAGTTTTATTATAAATTAGTTTATAATAAAGACTTGGTTTAAACGGAATTAATTCATAAGAATTTATAGAATAAATTTCTTATGATAAATAATTAGTTTTATTATAAAGTTAGTTATAATAAAATTCATAAGAAAATTTATAGAATAAATTTCTTATGATAACTAATTTGTTTTATTATAAATGGTTATAATAAGACTAGGCTTAAACGGAATAAGCAATAAGAAAATTTATAAGATAAATTTCTTATAACTAATTCCGTTAATTCCGTTAATTCGGTTTAGAGGGAGACTTAGCAAAGGAGTTGCTACTATATAAAGGAACCAAAGGCTAGCCCTTAATTCCAATTCAAGTAATTGAATCATAGAGCTCTCCCTCTCTCTCTTAATCTCTTCTCTTCTCTTCTCCCTCTCCCTCTCTTGCCTAGGGCCGGCGCCCACTTGGAGCCTAGGGCTGGCGCCCACTTGGTGACTTAGGGCCGGCGCAACTCCTCCCTTAGTTGAGGTTGGCGTGAGCTTCAAGAAGAAGAAGGAGAACCCGAACGCGAAGAAGAAGAAGCGGATAGCAACTCCTCTCTTCCCGGAATACGATTCCGTTACTTCGTTGGTTAGTTTTCCATTATTTCTCTTATTCTTTTAGTTGTGCCTTTAGAGAATCTAGTAGTTCTCGTCGGCACAAAACTCGTGACTTTGCGAAGTCATCCCGAAGAGAACTCGGCGTGGACCCGAATAGAGGCGAAGCTTCCAAGGGACGCTACGGTTGGATCTCGTCCCTTTCTTCAAGTTACGCGAGGTACTTGGTAAATTAGTTTACTTTTTCGCAAACTTTTATTTTATGATTATGTCGATACACTATAAGGTTGCATGCTAGATACGAAGTTAAAATAATTTAGGAAATTATTTTATGCAAACTCTTCCGCTGCACGTAAAAATTTTAAATTTTACGAACTCGTATCCTTGTCGACATGCACCCGGTCCCAACAGTGGTATCAGAGCCGGTTAGTGTTCGACTTAATCAAATAATTGTTTTGTGGAAAACTTTGTCATGATCTCAATTTCGGAAAAAAAAATTTCAATTATGGAAACTTTCAAATTATAATAAATTTTAGATTTAGGAATTTCAAAGTTTGGAAATCCTCATGAAATTTCGCAAACGTTTGAAATTTTCTATTTTCTGAAATTTTATAATAATTTCGAAACTTCCCATCTTTGGAAACTTTCCAATTTTGGAAATTTTTCTATTTTAGAAATTTTCCAATTTTGGAAATATGTAAGTTTTCTTTGTACCGGAAACTTGCAATTATTCTGAAAATCAATTTTCGAAATCTCGCAATTTTGGGCACTTTCTTTTAAGAAAGTCTAGACAAATTCATGGACAGTTAATTGACAATTAAATTTGAATTGGTTTTTAAATTGACAACAAAATTCTTTATTTTGGATTGAGCCTCGGGGAGCCGTCCAATTTAAAGTTAGTTGTTGTAATTTAATTTCCCAATTTTTTAATTGAAATTGTCATGTTTGATTGGATTGAGCCTCGGGGAGCCGTCCAATTGGATTTACAACACATTACTTTTCTTTGGGTATCTGAGCCTCGGGGAGCCACCCTTAGAAAAAATTTGTTGTAATTAATTAAATCCATGAATAAAATATGTTTAAGAGGTGATGCTCTTACATATTGTTGTCTCCAAAATTAATTAGGAAAATGATTTCCTATAGAGTTTCTTAAATGAGATTTTCATGAAAATAATATGTGGTTGAATTAAGGGATTTGTCTCTTAATTTAATAAGATTTGATTTAGAGAAATCAAAGTCTTGAACATATTATTTCCGAAATTAATTATGACAATTTAGGAAATTGTTTCCCAAAACAATTCCTTTAATAAAGTATGAAATTATGATTAGGAAATCCGGTTCCTAATTTAATTCATGAAACTTGATAAATTAAGTCACATACATACTTTATTAAGGAAATCATTAGTCATGACATAATTTTATGTCATGAATGTGCTTAAAGAGAATGAGACCCAAAACCCCTTACAAAATATTAAGGCCTACACCTTCCATTGATATGGTTAGAATCGGAGTTTTGTTTCTCGCTTGGGTTGATGGACACATCCATGCCCGACTTGAACCTCAACATGTTCAAACCATGGAATTAGTTTATGAATAATATAGTTCGAGTCAGAGGTCAATCATTAGTTTTGGTTGTTGGACACATCTAAGCCTGACTAAGCGGTTGAATGAGCTCCAACCATGTTAAAACTATTTCTTGATTAATGGGTCAGCCTTAACCTTGGAGCATCGATTTGTTGTGCCACAGCCAAGGTCGATGTAAAGAGAGGTGCAGTTGGGTGCTATGTATAATGATACATACTTGTTAATGAGTTAATAACCCAATGTTTTATGCAAACATTCAATTAGTTGATAGCATAATGTGATAGTTACATATATGTGATGTGTAATCGATATAATTACCTACCTTCATAGCTAAGAAGAACTTGATGGCCACAGCCATGGTTGTTCTTATCTATGGTTGGATATCAACCTATTTGGAGATGTTCCTACGATCTCCCGAATTGATAATAAGGGCGAATCAATTCGTAAAATAAATAGGATTTAATTTATGTATGTTGATACATTCTTTAATAAATCTTCTCACATAATCTCAATTTGTATTTCTAGGTTAATCACTCGATCATGTCTTCTCTGAATTTGCCTTCCATCTTGGACACCAACAAATTAACTGGGCCTAACTTCATAGACTGGCTTCGAAACTTGAGGATAGTCCTTAAGGCAGAAAAGCCTGCTTGTGTCCTTGAAGATCAACTTCCCAAATGTCCTTCTGAAAATGCAACTCCAGACCAGTTTCCTGAGTTGCTCAACCTGCTGAAGACTATAGAGCCTTCTGTAAAGCAGGATCAGAAGACGATACTGTTAGTTGGTTCCTTAAAGAAAGGTTCTAAGAGGAAGGCCAAAGAACAGAATAAGGGAAAGAAGAAAAAGGCTAAAAAGACTGAAAAGAAACCAAAAGGCACTTGCCATCATTGTGGCAAGGAGGGTCACTGGCGAAGAAACTGCAAGATTTATCTTGAGTCCTTGAAAGAGAAGGCATCCGATGCCCCATCCTCTTCATGTATCTTCGTTATTGAATGTCACTCTATTTCCTCAAACACATGGGTACTTGATACTGGGTGTAGCTCACATATATGTAATGACATACAAGGGCTAAGGAATAGAAGAAGACTCGTCAAA
>JAGFNQ010010499.1:0-116322 GCA_024364735.1 Boesenbergia rotunda | reverse complement strand
CAATAATAGACATTTATCAGACTTAGCATCCAATTTGTCTGATACAACCCGCTTCACATAAGCAGGACAACCCCATATCTTAAGGTGAGTTAAGTGAGGTTTCTTTCTATTCCAAATCTCATATGGAGTAGTAGAGACTACCTTGGTCGGGACTCTGTTTAGCAAGTAAACAGCTGTCTTAAGTGCATAGCCCCAAAAGGACTTTGGAAGAGTTGCATGATTCATCATAGACCTAACCATGTCCATCAAGGTTCGGTTGCGCCTCTCAGATACACCATTATTCTGTGGCGTATACGGCGGAGTCCATTGGGACAATATCCCATTGTCCCTTAGATAATCTTGAAACTCTTGACTTAAGTATTCACCACCTCGATCGGATCGAAGTATTTTAATACTTTTGTCAAGTTGTTTCTCTACTTCATTTCTGAACTCTTTGAATTTCTCAAAGGCTTCAGATTTGTGTTTCATCAAGAACACATACCCGAATCGTGAGTGATCATCGATGAAGGTGATGAAGTAGCTATAGCCTCCTTGTGAAAGAGTTGACATTGGTCCACATACATCGGTATGTATTAGACCAAGCAATTCTCCCACTGGATTACCTTTTCCGGGAAAGGGTAATTTGGTCATCTTGCCTTTTAAGCACGATTCGCATGTATCAAATGAACCGGGTTCAAATGATTCCAAAATTCCACATCGGTGTAATTCGGTCATGCGTTTCTTACTTATATGGCCAAGACGACAGTGCCACGTGTAGGAGTCTATTTGATTATCTATTCGAGCACGTTTGTTGCTTACTTCGATATTGAAAACGTCACTGGATAAATCTAACGTGTAGATGCCATTGCACAAAGTTCCATTCCCATAAAGAACGCCATTTAAAGTTATGTAACAACATTGTTACTGAAAGTTAAATGATAACCTTTTTCATTTAAACATGAAATAGATACAATGTTCTTTATTAACGAAGGAACGAAATAACAATTATCCAATTCTAAGACACGTCCAGTTGGGAGCTTTAGCAAATATGTTCCGATGGCAATAGCAGCAATCCTTGCTCCATTTCCAACCCGCAAATTCGCTTCTCCCTTGACGAGTCTTCTTCTATTCCTTAGCCCCTGTATGTCATTACATATATGTGAGCTACACCCAGTATCAAGTACCCAGGTATCTGAGGAAATAGAGTGACATTCAATAACGAAGATACCTGAAGAGGATGGGGCATCGGATGCCTTCTTCTTCACGGACTCAAGATAAATCTTGCAGTTTCTTCGCCAGTGACCTTCCTTGCCACAGTGATGGCAAGTTCCTTTTGGTTTCTTTTCAGTTTTCTTGGCCTTTTTCTTCTTCCCTTTGTTCTGTTCTTTGGCCTTCCTCTTAGAACCTTTCTTCGAGGAACCAACTAACAGTACCGCTTTTTGATCTGGCTTTACAGAAGGCTCCACAGTCTTCAGCATGTTGATCAACTCAGGAATGAGTCTCCAGTTTGTTCATCCGATAGTTCATCACAAATTGTGAACAACTCTTGGACAAACAACTCAGAATTAAGTCAATACTTAGTTCATGATCCATTGCAAAACCGAGTGCGCTCAGTCGCTCAATGTACCCCAACATCTTTAACACAAACTGCGAGGCAGAAGTGCCTTCCTGCATCTTAGTGGTGAAGAGGAGTCTGGAGACCTCGAACCTTTCGGATCTCGCCTGCTCTTCAAACAACTCATGAAGATGGAAGATGATGGTATTAGCATCCATATGCTCATGTTGCTTTTGCAACTCAGGTACCATAGAGGCTAGCATGATGCAACTCGCAAGTTCAGAATCGGTCACATGTTTCTGATAGGCCAACAATTGGTCTGGAGTTGCATTTTCTGGAGGATGGGTGGGAAGTTGTTCTTCAAGGACATAAGCAAGCTTCTCTGCCTTGAGGACTATCCTCAGGTTTCGAAGCCAGTCCATGTAGTTCGGCCCAGTCATTTATTTGTGTCCAAAATGGAACGCAAGTTTAGAGAAGACATGATCGAGTGATTATCCTAGAAATACAAATTGAGATTATGTGAGAAGATTTATTAAAGAATGTATCAACATACATAAATAAAATCCTATTTATTTTTCAAATTGAATAACCCTTATTATCAATTCGGGAGATCGTAGGAACATCTCCAAATAGGTTGATATCCAACCATAGGTAAGAATCACCATGGCTGTGGCCATCAAGTTTTTCTTAGCTATGAAGGTAGGTAATTATACCGATTACATATCACATATATGTAACTATCACGTTATGCTATCAACTAATTGAATGTTTGCATAAATCATTGGGTTGTTAACTCATTAACAAGTATGCATCATATACATAGCACCCAACTGCACCTCTCTTCACATCGACCTTGGCTGTGGCACAACAAATCGATGCTCCAAGCTTAAGGCTGACCCATTAATCAAGAAATAGTTTTAATATGGTTGGAGCTCATTCAACCGTTTAGTCAGGCTTGGATGTGTCCAACAACCAAAACTAAGGATTGACCTCTGACTCCAACTATATTATTCATAAACTAATTCCATGGTTTGAACATGTTAAGGTTCAAGTCGGGCATGGATGTGTCCATCAACCCAACGAGAAACAAAACTCCGATTCTAACCATATTAATGGAAGGTGTTGGCCTTAATATTTTGTAAGGGGTTTTGGTCTCATCTTTTCTAAGCACATTCATGACTTGTGTCATGACTAACGATTTCCTTAATAAAGTATGTATGTGACTTAAGTTATCAAGTCTCATTAATTGAATTAGGAACCGGATTTCCTAATTCTAATTCATACTATATTAAGGAATTGTTTGGGAAACAATTTCCTAAATTGTCATAATTAATTTCGGAAATAATATGTTCAAGACTTTGATTTCTCTAAATCAAATCTTATTAAATTAAGAGACAAATCCCTTAATTCAACTACATATTATTTTCATGAAAATCTCATTTAAGAAAACTCTATAGGAAACCATTTTCCTAATTAATTTTGGAGACAACAATATGTAAGAGCATCACCTCTTAAAACATATTTTATTCATGGATTGATTAATTACATCAAATCGTTTTCTAAGGGTGGCTCCCCGAGGCTCAGATACCCAAAGAAAAGTAAAGTGTTGTAAATCCAATTGGACGGCTCCCCGAGGCTCAATCCAAATCAAACATGACAATTTCAATTAAAATTGGGAAATTAAATTACAACATCTAACTTTAAATTGGACGGCTCCCCGAGGCTCAATCCAAAATAAAGAATTTGTTGTCAATTTAAAAACCAATTCAAATTTAATTGTCAATTAACTGTCCATGAAAAAGAAAGTGCCCAAAATTGCGAGATTTCGAAAATAGGTTTTCAGAATAATTGTAAGTTTCTGGTACAAAGAAAACTTACATATTTCCAAAGTTGGAAAATTTCTAAAATAGAAAAATTTCCAAAATTGGAAAGTTTCCAAAGATGGGAAATTTTCACAATTATTATAAAAATTTAGAAACTAGAAAATTTCAAACGTTTGCGAAATTTCATGACGATTTCCAAACTTTGAAATTCCTAATTCTAAAATTTATTATAATTTGAAAGTTTCCATAATTGGAAAAATTTTCCGAAATTGAGATCATGACAAAGTTTTCCACAAAACAATTATTTGATTAAGTCGAACACTAACCGGCTCTGATACCACTGTTGGGACCGGGTGCATGTCGACAAGGATACGAGTTCGTAAAATTTAAAATTTTTACGTGCAGCGGAAGAGTTTGCATAAAATAATTTCCTAAATTATTTTAACTTCGTATCTAGCATGCAACTTATGGTGTGTTGACATAATCATAAATAAATTTGCGGAAAAGTAAACTAATTTACTTATACCTCGCGTAACTCGAAGAAAGGGACGAGATCCAACCGTAGCGTCCCTTGGAAGCTTCGCCTCTATTCGCGTCCACGCCGAGTTCTCTTCGGGATGACTTCGCAAAGTCACGAGTTTTGTGCCGACGAGAACTACTAGATTCTCGGAAGGCACAACTAGAAGGACAAGAGAAAAATTAGGAAACTAACCAATAAGAATAACGGAATCGAATTCCGAGAGAGAGGAGTCGCTATCCGCTTCTTCTTCTTCTTGTTGTGGTTCTCTCTTCTTGGTAGCTCACGGCAACCCTAGGGTGCGCCGGCCCTAGGGTTGGAGGGAGCGCCGGCCCTAAGCAAGGAGGGCGCCGGCCCTAATGAGAAGAGAAGAGGAGAGGAGAGAATAAGAGAGAGAGGGGAGAGTAATTAATCTCTTGATTAATTGATTGATGTTGTGAATAAAGGGCTAGCCTTTGGGTCCTTTATATAGTAGCAACTCTTTGCTAAGTCTCCCTCTAAACGGAATTAGTTATAAGAAATTTATCCTATAAATTTTCTTAACTAATTATTCCGTTTAAACCAAGTTTTATTATAAACTAATTTATAATAAAACTAATTCTTCTTCTCTTTAAATTATGGAATAAATTTTATAAGAAATTTATAAACTTTCTTATTATGGAAAATCAATTCATAATTGATTTTATAAAATTAAAATAAACCAATTCATGGATTATTTTAATCTTCCATAAAAGAATAAATTTCTATAAATTTTATTTATATAAATTTCTTTATACAAATTTATTTATCCATAATTTATAAAACAAATCACACTAGATTTATTTTATTAATTAAACCAATTAAATTGGTTTATTCTCCTTCTTGGCCGGCCACCAAAGAGGGTAACACCCTCTTTGGCCGGCCCAAATCGACCCGAACCGGTCGCGAATTAAACTCATTTAATTCGCCCAAAAAGCCTTCAAAAGACTTAGCCATTTTAGTTCCATTGCGCCTCTGACTAACTCAGATTCGACTTGTTTCTCTTGATCGGAAAATCCAATTTTCAACTCGTTTTAAATCCTCGGATTACTCGTATTGCGTGTGACTAAATAGGCTTTCGATTTATGTTGGCCGTCTATAATTAACCCATTAATTATAGAACGATCATGAGTGGCACCTAGTAGTACATCATGATCCCCAATTAATCGAAAGATCAACGGTTTGACCCCAGAAGAAATTATTCTGAAACCCTTCAGCAGCTCTAATGAATCGTGCCTCATTCCCTTCACCACCTTATACCCACTTGGTTCAGGACACGGTCTATGGTGTCAGTCCCCACTAGGCTGACTACGTCACACCTAGCCCAAGTAGTGTCTTTCTCGTCCTTTGGATTTCTAATTACTCTCATGTATTTAAGAGACTCGCACTCTAACATGATATGCTCTGGCCAGAGGCTTTGAGTAACAATCCGACGATAGGCCTGGGTATACATCTCCTCGCAAGGAGTGGTGAATCCTTTGTAGGCTGTTCAAACATCTTCGGGCACTTCGGCTTATACCCAATCATCCTGGGTCCACACCTCCTTGGAGATGCTTGCTTGAGATGTCAAAGTATAAGTCTCCATGACCAAGATGACTTGAACACCGCAAGTCAAAGGAACATCGCACTTAAGCCGCAGCAAGATCTTCATTGACATATCTACATGTAGATTCCCATATGAAGTCTTATAGCTAGTCACTCCAATGAACTAGTTCCCTTAACTAGCATCCATGTTTATCTCCGGACATCCCAATGTCACCAGCCAATGATAATCAGCTGATTAGAGAATAATCCATGCTAGTCTCAACAGAATTGATAGTGTCCGTTTTTATCAATTCATCGACTAGGGACAATTTCAATACTTCACAATTGCACATTAGAGATAATCACTAGTTGTGATCCCATCACAAATTCTCTTATGCTGTGAGTTGTATTGCGGACATTCAGTAGATGAGTTCAAGATCCCAATCAAATACACAAAACATGTATACTCAAATAGTGAATTATCATTTATTAAAATAAATGTTTACATCATAAGGCGATTGCCTTAGGACACTTCTCTCATATCACTAACAAGATATTCCTATATTCGGGATCCCCGCGACGAGAGGAACGCGTAGGCGCGAAGAATTCTCCGAGATCTCAAGTTTCTCCCGAACCTCCGACGCCGTTCTTGGTTGTAAGTCCAAGATATCAAGGTAAGTACTGCTCACCTGCAGTAAGAGGCGGTTTTTCCGCGAGAATTTCCTTTAAAAGTTTTAAAAGAGATAGTTTCTTTAGTTTATGATTTTTGGCATGTGATATTAGTTCATTATATGTTTGTATAAGTTGATTAAGCACCCTATATGAGATTAGGGCTAAGAAAAGTTATGAGAAAAGAAAAGAGAAGATAAAGATAAAAAAAGAAAAGGCCAAGGCCTTAAGAAATCCCCAAAAGTCAAGACTTAGGGATTTTAGCACGCAAGGTGCTCGAGAAAATGCCAAGGCATTTACAGATAAGAAAGAAAAGAAAGAAAAGCTATTTTATTTTCTAAGGCCAGTACCCGGCGTCCAAGGGCGTCGTTAAAGAAATCCAGGTGTCCAATTCCAAGGTCTTGGCCCTGGTAGACCAAGGTCTGCTCTATTAGGATTGGTGGCTCGCTACCCCAACCTTTTAGGGAACGCGCATATGAGATGGTACTTACGTCTTCAGTGGATCCAAGTGATTATTATTTTCAAGTATATGCTTTAGCAAAGTTTCTAAAGTTTAAAGAGTTTTCAAAAAGTTAAAGAATAGCTAAAGTTTCAAGTTGAGCCAAGAAAAGTAAATAGAGATTTATTAATGCTTGAGTATGCATGTTTTTGAGTTATACATGTTCTTAGTTTCCTTTCAAGCATATAAGTATCTCATATGATTTTCATATTGTTCAAGAAGCATGTTTGCACATTTCGAGATTTTGTGAGCTAGATAGTACTTACTAAGCTTTTTGCTTACTAGTTGCATTTTCTCTTACTGCAGATAAAGGTAAAGGCAAGCAATTCTGAAGGAAGGCGACGAGGCGGTGCTGAGTAAAGTGTGTGTGGTGGCTGATTTTGGAGAGATCTTTGAGACGAGACAATTTAGTTATTTGAATTACAATGTTATAGTTTATTCAAATTTCAAGTTCTAGCTTTATGGAGTTTAGCGAACATTTAAGCTTTCAATAGTTTTACATGCTCAATTTCTTAGGGTGAAGATTCCATGTCATTTCATTTAGCATATATATCCTTATGATGGCATTAGATGAGTAGAAGTGTGAGTAGTTGGAAATATTGATACTTTGTTAGAAATATAGATGCTTGTGCCAAGATAGTATTAATTTCTCTTTGAATCAAGTTTTATTGCTTAAATATGTTTAGAAGAGTTGCATTCACATTTCATAATGCTTTAGCAAGGTTATAGAACATGTATTTGGTGTTATGAATGCATAGGAGTCAAGATTGATACACACTCTATTGTTAAAGTTCATATAACCTTGAATAGCTTATTTTCTTCCGCAAAAGTCCTAATTACAAGTTTATGGATTCATTTTGATTGGCTAAATTGATTGGAAAACTGGCCTAGAGTATAGAAATGGTGTCATGATTCTATTTGGCTCGAAAGTATAGGTTTGGTGGAGTTTTGAAGCAAGTGCCGAAATCTGAAAATTCTGTTTTCAGGCCTATCAGTCGACTGATACAGTATCAGTCGACTGATACCCGAAAGTGGAGTTGGGCGAGGCAAGTTTCAATAAGTTTCATCTTAGGAGTTTTTGAGGAAGAAAGTGTGACATGGTATCATGCATGACTATTAGAGTTAGTATATCATAGATAGATTTAAATTGAGAAGAAAAAAAAAAGATTTCCGCATTCTTTAGTCGTGCATTAGAGTCGAGAAGTAGACAGAAGTAACGATCCGTCTAAGGCAGGAGAAGGCGGGTCGCTACACTAAATCCTTAACCGAGAAAGTTCAAGAAGGAATTCCTACTTAAGTTGAAAAACTTGAGAAAGAGAACTCCTCCCTGAAAACTCAGGTTAAGGATCTTAGAGCGGCCTTAGAACGATTCACTTCTGGTTCCAAGGGTCTTGACATGATTCTTGGAAAACAGAAGTCCGTTCTAAATCGATCCGGACTTAGCTATAGAACCAAATCCCGAAAAAGATCTTACTTTGCTGTACTGAATCAGTCCAGAGGTAAAGTTAAGGCATGGGTACCAAAACTGTGCCTGAACAAACCGACTGGATCAAATCAGTATTGGATCCCCAAGGACAAGATTCACATCTTGCCTAATTATTATCGTGGCTATAGTCCAGGGGGAGCTAAATTAAAAATTATTTTTATTGTTAAATAAAATTTAACTCTTGCAATTTGCCTGATTGATTTTTTATTTTTCTGCAATTTACCATGCTTAGACTTAGGTTAGTTTAAGGACGAAACAAACTTAACTGAAACTTGACAACATAGTATTGGGTGGAGGTGAGATAATAGTACGTTAGGGAAACCAATTCTAATAAGATCAAGTTCACTTAGTCTCTTTAGACTGGTGAAACTAGCCGAAGCTACCGATCCAAAATCCAAACTAGTTAGACCAGAACTTTTTCAAAGATTAATTTTGAAAATGAAACTTCATTAAACGACTTTGTCAAGGAAAGGGTTGATGATCCAATAAGGCTACGGCCAAAGAAGGCCTAGTGCCTCGCCAAGACCTGGAAGTCAATTTTTGAATTTCAAATTCAAATTACTTTTTGTCAAATTCAAATCTAACACAATTTTCAGTTAAGTATAGATTTAAGCATCTCCTTTCAAAATAAATTGAAATGCTTTCAAAATTAATTAAGATTTTCAAAATAAATCATGATTTTCAAAAATTCTTTTATCAAAATCGGTCTCACAAAACCTATAAGACTAACGTGATTGAAAACCCTAGATTGGGTGAGACAGTAAAAATAAACTCAATTATAATTACTTTAATACCTATATAGTAGTCAACTTGGTCAAACCATGGTCAACATAGTCAAACCATGGTCAAAATAGTCAAACCATAGTCAAACAATGGCCAACATAGTCAAACCATGGTCAAAACATGATCAAACCGATTAAACCATGGTTAAATGATGACAAGACATAAAATTTGTCTTTACCTATACAATTCCGGGCGCCCGGGACCACACGGGCGCCCGGGACCACACGGGCGCCCCCTCCCATAGCTTTTCCTTCCCTCGAGACACAAAAGCTGCCTCTGCCTTTGATTGGGGCGCCCGGAACCACGCGGGCGCCCCCATCGCTCTCAATGCAGCAAAAGCTGCAAAAGCAGCCTGTTGAGGGCGCCCGGGCTGTCCCGGGCACCCCCAACCAGTCAATACCACTGCCTTTGGCAGTGACCACTGACCAGGGCGCCCGGAAGCTCCCGGGCGCCCCCATTAATCTGCCTATATAAGGCACCCGAATTCCCCTCTCTTCCCACACCAAACTCAACTTCCTTCTTCACTTCTTTCCCTCCAAGGAGATCTTGCAAGTCCTCATCCTCAACCATGCCTCCCCGAGCTGCCCAGTATAATTATTATTTATTTTTATTGCATTTAAATTTTTTTTTTGCAATATATTTATGCTTCCTTTAATTTCCTTAACATAGAAGACGCCGACCAAACCCGACCAACCCCGGTGCTGAACCTAGTCCCGACCCTAGGTTCCCTACCCTAGAGCTATGTAAGAAGTTTGCACAAACTATTTACAAGCCTATTAAAACAAGTTATCTTAATAGGCACTTCTTTACCCAATCATGCCCTGTAGCCATGAGCATTATCAACTTCTATCAATTAGATAATCTTGTCTTCTGCACTCATACCATTAATGAATCCTTATGCGCAGAGTTTTACAACAACATAATTCGACAAGATAATCTAATGTTTCACACTACTGTCCAAGGGATACCTCTGACTATCACCCCTACTTTGTTGAACCGATTCCTAGGACTACGACCCTCTCAGTCCACATTTTGCTGCTATCCACCTAGGAACCCCCCATTTGATCCTCCCTACTCACACATTACCCTAGACACCATCCACTCCTATTTCTATAGGGCAGACCTCCCCGCAAATAGACGTTTCCAAGCCGTTGAACTTCAGGCACAGGACTATGCCTTGTATAGAGTCCTGGTCCGCTGTATCTTACCACTCTCCACTAGAGATCTCGGGACCATGCGACCCTTTCATGCTTTCCTTCTATATGCCCTAGTCCATCACCTTGATATAGACATTGGACTACATATGTTTCATACTATTCTGCATGCGTCCAGTGTCACGACCCAAGGACGAGTGCGCACACCATTCTGCCACATCATCACTTCCCTTCTTCATCACCATGGTCGTGACATTACCTTGGGTGAAATAACCGCTATGACTGACTTTGACGAAATAGGATTTAGGAACTTCTCGTTAGCGGGTCTAGAGGTATCGGCCACCGAGGTTCTGAGTTGGAGACGACAGCAAGCCGGAGCGCCGATCGACTCAGACGAGGAGGTCGACGTCGACGTTGGAGACATTGCTGCAGCAGCCCGAGCACACATAGACGAGCCCGCTCCACCGACACTCTACGAGAGGGTGACACATTTAGAGACAAAGGTTCAGAGCCTCCGAGAGGAGGTCGAGGCCTATCATATCGAGCAGATGGACGCTCGTAGAGCCGACCGAGAAGTGGTTGATGCACGATTCATTGAAATGATGGCACGATTCGATTCATGGCAGCCTGGCCCATCTGATCATCCCGGTCCCTCGTCCTAGATTTGCTTAGTATTGTACCAGTACCTATTTGACTGCCCCTACTCAGTAGGGTTGACTTATGTTTGACTGTATGACTGTGTTGACTATTCTATGTTGACTAGCTTATGAATACTGGTTTCTTGTCTATTCAGCAGTTAGGATTGTGCTCTGTAAAATAGATTAAATCTACTGTTGATTTTCTTACTGCTTTACTTGATTTAAAAATCAGTTTCTAAAAATAGAATTTTGAAAAACCTTTTTACTTAATTTCAAAATTAGTTTTTTTTAAATCTTTTTCGACTTAGTTTTCTTTCAAAACTGCCCCTTTCAAAACTAGGGCTTTTTCGTAAATAAACTTAGCTTAGGCCCTAACCCTAGAACTGCATGCACCTATAGATTTAGAAGCCAGCATCTCACAAGCACTTTAGGGTACCTTGATTGATAACCTAGAAAGGGTTGAGATGCTTAGGTCTTTGCCTTAATTCAAGATGCTTTAAGTCAGTGCATCTACAGTAATTGGGGCACTAAATATAACTTATACAGCAATCCAGTTAAGTGTCAAGCTTAGAAAATCTAACTTGAACAGAAACACTTAACTTGACTAACTCTAGCGAAAACTACTGCTTATAACAGTTAGTAAGTAGCTAAATGAGTTAGACAGGTCCCTACAAGAGAAAATTAACTGATTTGGTCTAAGTCTTGGTTCAGTACAGCAAAATCATATGAATATTGTTCCTTTATGAAAGTCATTTCTTTTATGCAATTTAATTTCTGCAATATCTATCTGTTTTTGATATATGGCAAAGGGGGAGAGATAGGAAAGGAGAGAGTTTATCAAAGAGTTTTTTTCAAACTCTCAAAATGCTCAAAATGTTTTCAAAAAGTTAGCTACTTTTCAAAGCTTTTCAAAACCTTTAAGTTTTTATAAGTACTTTAAGCTTAAGTTTTTTCAAAACTTCCATAAGTACTTTAAACTAAATTTACTAAGTACTTAAATTATTTCAAAATTTACTAAGTACTTAAATTGTTTCAAAAATTTACTAAGTGCTTAAGCTTTTCAATTCCTACTAACTACTTAACTTAAAAGTTTTCAAAAAATGTTGAGTACTTTAAACATAAGGCTTCAAATTTTTGTTAAGTACTCTAAACTCATGCTTTCAAAAATTCCTCTATGAACTTTTTAAACTTCAGTTATCAAAAGATTTCCAAAGTATCTAAACTTAAGTTTTCAAAGTGCAAAATCTAAGTAAAGTTTTTTTAAAACTTAGAACCCCACGACGTTTTGAAAAATCTAGGGGGAGATTCCCTCCAGGGGGAGGGAACAAATTTTTTTATGCTTTTGATTAAACTTAACTTTTTGAACTAGGGTTGCCATAAATCAAAAAGGGGGAGATTGTTGATGCATAAAGCACCAAAGTCAAACCTGTGTTTTTATAATGGCAACAGGGTTCAAGAGTTAAGTCTTACTTGTTATCTAACATGTCACTTGAGTATGCAGAGTAAAAAGCCGTAGCGAAGGACTGCTAGGCACTGGCGAAGGAATGCCAGAGTGAAAAGCCCTAGCGAAGGACTGCTAGGCACTGGCGAAGGAATGCCAGAGTGAAAAGCCCTAGCGAAGGACTGCTAGGCACTGGCGAAGGAATGCAAGAGTGAAAAGCCCTAGCGAAGGAATGCTAGGCACCGGGCGAAGGACAGCTCGGCATCCAAGACTTGGCAAAGGACCGTCAGGCAAAAGTCCAACCAGAGGAATGGTTGGCATCAGGTACACTCTCCCGAGAGGAGTAGGTGAGGACGCGTTCCCCGTCGAGGGAACAGTAGGCGTCGGTTCGACCTAGGGTTCCATTTTGGAGACCCAAAGTCAGAACCAAGATGGCTATGTAACACCCGCCTCTTTTTTTTTCTTTTCATAAGGTGGCGTTACGTTAACATACTATACTTAGGGCATGTAGACATCATAAGGCAGCGGAATAACTTTAAGACTTACACATACTTGCCCTACTACCATTCTTAACATGGGAACTTGGCATATTGACTCCATACTTAAGCATCATATCATGTCAAACTTAACATCACATCATAGAGTTCCATAAGTCATTATTCAAGCATATAAGTAACCAAGGTAAAGTTCTAGCGTAAACGGTAAACATATGGTTTCCTGGCCAAGTCACTACCACACACATGCGTTCTTGCCCCCCTGCTGCTTCCTCATTGTCCCCTTGAATGATCTGCGGTATAAGGAAATAAGACTATAAGCACACAGGCTTAGTAAGACTCTTTCCTACTCACAAAAACCATTCATCATTTCATAATGAGCACATGAAATATTAACATACTTGGTGCTCTACTTAGAACATAACAACTTGAATCACTTATCATATACTTGACATGGCATGAACATAAACATAAGTGAACATTCCTAGCCTGGCATGAGACATGACATAAACGTAAACATAGTAAACATTCTAAGCATGGCATGCTACATGGCATAAACAGAAACATAATAAACGTTCCTAGCATGGCATAAGACATGGTATAGACATAACATAATAAACATTATTAACATGGCATAATACATGGTATCAACATGTCTATAAGGTGTAAACCAACCTGTATGGCATAAACATAGGCATACTTCCTATCATAGCATATGAGCATCTTCTTAACATAATCATGACATAGATCATTTACTCCCATGCATATTTCTTAACATGAAGTGTAAGCGTAAAACCTTATTAGCATAGCATAATGCATAACATGAATGAATGCGTGAGTGGAATGCATATACATAAGGATGCTTAACTTTTAAAAAGATACTTTTAAATGTTTAAACATAATCATCATATCATTGGGGTCCCTGGTTTGTATCACATACATACATCATAAGCGCGCATCCCTAGAAAATCCGAGGTAGCGAGCCCCGACCTACTAGGGTAAGGACAGCATAGTCGGTAGTCCCCGAACCGAGGCATTCTTAAAGAGCCCATCCCTGTTGCACAGCTCCGTTAGTGCCAGAACCGTGGACAGCATAGTCGGTAGTCCATAACCGGGGCGTTCTTAAGGTGCCCATCCCTTGGACCCATACTTCGGTCCGGTACAAGCTCATTCATAAAGTAAAATACTTTATATGTTTCATCATTCATAAGACATTCATAGTATAACCATGTTACATAAAGCATGACTTAGCACATGCTTGTCCTTTCATTGTTCATACTTATTGCATAGCATCATGATGCCTGGAAGGCATGAGCATTATCTTCATTCATAAACATGGTATGCATCTTCTTTCATAAACATGACATGCATCTTTATTCATACAACATGGCATGCATCATTATTCATACAACATGGCATACATCTTCGTACATCAAACATGGCATGCATACCTAAACATCATTCCTATTCCTAGTAGTTGCATGATCATAGCATATAAGGTAAGGATTGCATCGAACATGACATGTTTTCATAGATATTTATCCTACTACATAGAACTTGTATGATCATGATACATAAGATAAACATTGCATTCCTTGCCTAAGCATAGTATCTATCTCAAGCATGCATAGGTAGGATTTCCATAACATTCTACCTACCATTCAAGTACATGGCATAAAACATAAGGCATTCATAATAAACCCTATTATGCATGACATCCAACCATAACATACAACATAAAATATGATGCTTAAGGTTAGGGTTATAGGTAACATGATTTCTACCACATGCTTGAACCTACATATATATATAGTTCATGATAAGCATAAACCATCATTCTTCGAACCCTAACTCCACCCCACACCCTAGATACATGGCTTGGCCAAAACCTATAAGGAGGAGTTCCATCAATTCCATAAACATGTAAGGTAGCATAAGGTAAAGGAACAATCATACATCATCTATGAGACCATAGGAAGCCATTGGGGCTCATGATTAGGGTTAACCCTAACCTTTAGCCCTCCTTCCTAGGGCTGGCCGAAACCTATAAGGCCATGGGTGCATGGAAAAATTCCATTAAAATCCCCAATCAACCATTAAACACCAACCATATCATACTATAGGGGCCATTGGGGCCCTTACTTGAAGTAAGTCCTAACTTTCTGCCCTATTATCAATCTTGGCCGAAACTTGTAGGGTCTCTAGGCCATGTGAAAATTCACATAAATCATCCTCCATCTCCCTTATATCATGATAATACCCAAAGTACATACTTGAAGGGTTAAAATCAACCCTAGCCATGGAATCCTAGAATAGTCCCAAGCCCTAAAGGGTCTTAGGGTACCCCAAAAATTATATTTATTCTCTAAACATTGTAAGAACACATTAGAAACATGATTAAGATTTTTAGCATCCTCATGGACCCAAAAGTCCTTGGTGGCCGAAACCCTTAGGACTAGGGTTCTTGGTTTTTCTTTCAACATCAATCCCAAAAACTAACCAATATATCATGCTAAAAATATAAGGAACTATTATACCACAGGTGAGGGAGTCTTACCTTGGTTGATCTTGATTTTTAGACCTTAAAAGAGAAGGAAATTGTAAATCCCTTGGACACTTGAACCCTCTTGCCCTTGTAGCCTTGGAAAACCTCTAGATCTTGGTGATGAGACCTTCTTGTGGAGCTTTTCTAAGGGAGAACCTCTCCTTGAGGTTTCGGATCGGATGAGGGAGGAGGAGGAAGAAAAATGAAATTGATGGAAGGAAGAAGGTAACTCCCAAACCCCCTTCTTTATAACACATTAAGGAGGGTAAGTGAAGAGTCATGGTGTCTTTTCCTCTTCCCTTAAGCCTTAACCAAACTCCATTTCATTTCCTTATAGCACTCCCTTGCTAGGTGAATTGGTTAGAGCATGCATGGTTGTATAAAAGGTCCAAGGTTCAATCCTTGGTCCATGCACCTTATTTTTATCTTATTTTTCCTTTTATTTTCTATTATTTTCCCCAAAATCCCGAAAATTCTCTAAAAATTCCCCCATAATTATGTTAATATTTCTCATTAAAACCCCTTTATATTTATATTAATTTCTACCTAAAATTCTCCAATAATTATGGTACTAAAAAGCCCATATAAGGCCCATTAGTACTTAGTTTTCTCAATTTAAATGAGAAAATATGGATTTCTAGGCCAAATTTTATATTAATATTTCTTGGTCCCTCGGAAAATTATCTAGACATGCTCAATATTTTAAGAAAATATTAAGAGAATTTTTTGGGTCGTTACAATCCCCCATACCTCGTGAAAGTTCGTCCTCGAACTTTGAATAGCTCCGGGTACTTGCGCCTCATCTCGTCCTCGCGTTCCCAGGTAGCTTCTTCGAACCATTGACTTTGCCATAGGACCTTGACTAAGGGTACCTCCTTACTCCTCAGCTTCTTGACTTCCCTATCCAAAATCTGGATGGGTCTGCTCTCATAGCTTAGGTCCTCCTTCACTTGTACTGTCTGTGGCTCGATCACTTGGTCCATATTTGGGATACACTTTTTAAGCAAGGACACATGGAATACGTTATGGATAGCTGACATCTCTGGAGGCAGCTCTAGCTCATATGCCACTTTACCGACTCCATTCAGAATCAGGTACGACCCCACATAGCGCGGACTTAGTTTTCCTTTCTTCCCAAATCTTGTCACCCCCTTCATAGGAGCCACTTTGAGAAACACCCAATCTCCAACAATAAATTCCAGTGGTCTACGCCGGACATCGGCATAACTCTTCTGCCGGCTCTGAGCAGTTTCTATCCGTTGTCGAATATTCTGTATAGCTCGGGTGGCGCTGTCGATAACATCCGTTGTGAGCCTCATTTCCTTCTTTTCACCACCCTCATACCAACAGATCGGAGACCTACATCTCCTCCCATACAAGGCCTCATAAGGTGCCATTCCGATAGTAACTTGGTAGATATTATTGTAAGCGAATTCCGCTAAGCATAGATATCGACACCAACTTCCCTTGAAATCCAGGGCACAAGCTCTCAACATATCTTCTAGTATTTGATTCACCCGTTCAGTTTGCCCGTCGGTCTGAGGGTGAAAGGCGGTGCTAAATCGCAATTTAGTGCCGAGAGACTTCTGAACGCATTCCCAAAAATACGAAATAAAGCGACCATCCCTATCTGAGATGATGGTCTTGGGAACTCCATGAAGCCTAATTACTTCCTTAACATATAATTGAGCCAGTTGCTCAATCAAATAAGTCATCTTGATCGCCAAGAAGTGAACAGACTTTGTCAGCCTGTCCAAAATTACCCATATTGCATCATATCCATTCGTAGTCCTGGGAAGCCCTGAAATGAAATCCATAGAGATGTCTTCCCATTTCCACTCCGGAATCGTTAATGGCTGCAGAACTCCTCCGGGTCGCTGGTGTTCTGCTTTTACTTGCTGGCAAGACCTGCAAGTACTAACATGTTGAGCCACATCCCTCTTCATACCGGACCACCAAAACCTCTCCTTCAGATCCTGATACATCTTGGTGGATCCTGGATGCATCGAATAAGGGGTTTCGTGAGCTTCCGTCAGTATTTTCCTTCGAAGCTCCGGATCATTAGGGATACATAGACGATCCCTAAGGTATAATACCCCCCCTTTGGCGATATGAAAACCATCGCCCTTTCCTTCTAGGATCTCCTGTTTTATTTTCTGGAGACTCAAATCACCATTTTGTTTTTCCAATATGTCCTCACATAGCGCGGGTGATATTGTCATGGTGGAAAGTCGCCCAGAGATGACTTCGACCCCAAAATTCATAATTTCTCTTTCAAGTGGTCGGGATAATTTAGATATGGACATCAAGGTGGCACTTGATTTCCGGCTGAGTGCATCAGCCACTTTGTTCGCCTTCCCTGGATGATAGAAAATCTCGCAGTCATAGTCCTTTACCAACTCAGGCCATCAGCGTTGTTGATAAGTATCATTTTATTGATCATTTGAGTTGCTAAAATCCATGTTTGACCTATGTTTTTATTGCTTAATTGTGAAATTGCCCTAGGTTTTAGGATTTCCTCTTATTTTGGACTTAATTGTAAATTTACATATTTTTGGATTATTTGGCCATTAATTTTCTGATATATTTTTGTAGGCATGAAAGGATCCTGGACCTAGGGCATATTGGGTCAAACTTGAGACGGAAGTGAACCGGATCGAATTATCAAGCCTACGATTAATCCGAGCGTCCGATTCAAGAGCGGCTAGATCTGAGCCATCTGGGACGATCTAAAGCAATCCGAGCTAGGGTTAGGGTTGATCAAGCACTATGATCATGATCTGAAGGTTTCATCCCAATCAGAGCTCAATCAACCGTTGGATCAAGCTTGGAGGGCTCTAGATCGTCCATTCACAGATTGAGTTGATCTGGACCATCCGTTGCACATCTGGAGGATCCGAGCAACCACGAGGCAGATCCTGACCTCTGATCAATATCCTCAAAGTTTGGCTCAAATCAGAGCAAGATCAGCTGTTGGATTTCCTCAAATCAATCTGGGCCGTCTGTGCTTAAGTATTTAATCAAATTTCCCAGCTGCTTCAGTCTTGGTCGCGTCCTCGCCGCAGCTCGTTTGCCTTGGTTTCTTCCTCGTTTTTCTTCGTTTCTTCAGCAATTTCATCGTTTTGAAGGCGTGACCACCTCGATTCGAGCTCATCCTTGAGTGACAACAAGGAATCGGATTGAGGCGTAGTTAATTTCTGTTATTAGCAGTAGAGTTAAATTCTGTCAATTCGTTTCTGAAATTCTGAGTAATTTCTGTAATGTTTCGTTTCTGAATAGTTTTTGCTTCGATTAGAGTTCTAATTCAGTGTTTCTATTAGCTAGATTGTTTGTGTAATGAACAAGTTCAATTAGATCAGTTTGCTTCATATTTTCTTGCTTGCGTTCAAATAGTTCTGCTGCGTATAAGTTTTCCTGCACATGCTGTGTATCAGACTTTCAACCCAATGTATCAGTCCTTTAGTACCTGCACTTTGTATCAAGTTTTGTCTAGCTTCTGAGAATCTTACCTTACTCTGGATTGGTGCACTCGACTTGAGTTCGCATATGTTGTTTCTTCTCAGTTTCGAAAACTGAATTCTGTGGTTACTGAAATTGCACAGCCTGAATATGCAATTCTGCAGATTTGGCTGTAATATCAGACTTTTAAAGTCTTGTTTTGATCAGTCTTTTTAAAGTCCGAATGTCTTCAATTATCCTTGCATATCACTGCATTCACAGCTGTGTTTTCAAAGCTTAATCGATTCGTTTTAATTCTGAATTATCAGCCTAACCCTTGGCACGGAAGCATCGGTTTTGGCACAAAGGTGTCCTCTGTGTGTTAATCGGTTTTGGCACTGTTTGTATCAAGACTAAACCTATTTTTAGTATATGATTGTGCTTGAAACCATCTCATTCACGTTGGGTTTGTCCTGAATTGAATTTTCAATTCTACAATTAGGTTCAAGGAGCTAGTATTTGGTTTAGTCGAAAACTGTCAAAATCTAATTTGCTTCATTTGTTTTGCATTAGGGTTGCCTTTAGTGGAACATTCCAAGTTGAACACAAGCTATAGTGAACTCTTGCATTTTGAATCAGTTTAATTCCGAATTTTGCAACATTACATTGGTTGATCTAATTGTCCCTTGGTTGAACCATTAAGTGCCGACTCCTTGTGTAGCTTCCTTAATTGAGTGGTTTTGCTTTTCATTGTTTTTCCATTTCTATTTGAAACCAAATCTGATTTTATTTGAAACCCAAAATTCACAAACGACACCTAAATACAAGCGTGAATCAAACAAACCTTCAACTAGCCCCGAGAAAAATACAACCTGTGGCCCCTTTACTACGTTCTCATATTTTTGATTGCAAAAAGGGTTTCCAGCATTCATATACATTTAAATTTGAAGCCCACACTTTCGTGACAATTTAATCTAGTATATTTGGGCTTATCAAATTTTTGGCGTCGTTGCCGGGGAATTACTAGTTGACTTGTTTGATTTTTGCTTGTACACTTGTTTCATATCATTCTTGACTTACTTTTGTGCTTATTGCTATATCTTTTGATTTGATTTTATTTGTTTTATCTTTTTATCCACTTTTACTGTGAGTTGTTTGATTTTATGACCAGGTCTTTAGGTGGTGATTTAGAAGATTTTGACCCTGAGATTGAGAGGACTTTCAGAGCCAGGAGGAGCCAGGCCATTCTTTCTGAGACTACGGATATCCCTCCTATTCAGACTATCTTCACTCACTCAGGTATTGACATGGCAGACCGCCAGAGAACCATGAAGGAGCTTGCAGCACCTGACGCTGCATTTCAGTACTCCAGCATAGCTTATCCAGAGCTAGGGGGAATTTTGAGCTCTGATCTGGACTCATAAATTTGTTGCCAAAGTTTCAGGGTTTATCTGGGGAGGATCCAAACAGACACCTGCACGAGTTCCATGTGGTATGCTCTACTATGAAGCCTCAAGGCATTTCTGTAGAAGATATTAAGTTAAGAGCATTTCCTTTTTCCTTGACTGGGGCTGCTAAGGATTGGTTGTATTATTTGCCCACTGGACATGTTGCTAGTTGGATTGAAATGAAGAAAGCATTTTTAGAGAAGTTTTTTCCAGCATCAAGGACCGCAATTATCAGAAAAAGTATTTGTGGCATACAACAAGTGGTTGGAGAGTCCCTTTATGATTATTGGGAGAGGTTCAAGAAGTTATGCTCTAGCCGTCCTCAACACCAAATTAGTGAGCAACTTCTTGTGCAATATTTTTATGAAGGTTTATTACCTATGGATAGGAGCATGATTGATGCGGCGGCAGGAGGAGCCTTAGTAAACAAAACTCCGGAGCAAGCTTGAGAACTCATTTCTAACATGGCGGAGAATTCTCAACAATTCAGGAGTAGAGCACTCACTACAAGAGGGGTTAATGAAGCTCAAGTGATGTCTAATGAAAACAAAGAAATTAAGAGCTCATTGTTGGAGTTGACATCTTTAGTGAAGCAAATGACATTGAACAATGTGAACCAAGCCTCAAATTTTCCAACAACTTCATTTCCAAATCAAGTTACAAGGGTATGTAGCATTTGTTCAAGCCAAGAACATAATTCGGACCTTTGTCCAAATCTCCAACAAGATGAATCGGTTGCGGCCTTGGCTAGAGTTCAATTCCAACAAAGAAATGACCCCTACTCATCTACCTACAATCGGGGTTGGAGGGACCATCCAAATTTGAAGTATGGTAACTCTTTTTACCAATAACCGCCTTCCAATCATCAAAATCAGCAAAATCAGCCCTCATTTCAGAGTTCACAGCAGCAATACCATGGTTTTCAGTCACAAAATCACAATTTCCAGCAACCACAGCCGCTTTCACAAATTTTCCAGCAAGTTCAGCAACAACAACCACAATCACAGCACCAAAATCGAAGTTTTCAGCCACTAAATCAGCACTTCCAGCAACCATTTTAGCAGCCATTTCAAGGGTTTCAACAAGGTTTTCAAGGGAATATGAATTATCCACAACCATACCAACCTCTACAGCAGCAAGTTCAACAACCACAGCAAAATTTCCAGCCTTGGAACTCAAGTTTTCAGCCGCAAAACCAAGAATTTCAGCCCAATCAATTTCAATCTCCACAACAACCATTTCAACTGCAAAATCAGAATTTTCAAGGCTGTAACTCTCAACAAATTCAACCCACATTCCAACCTACTTATCAGCCAAGTCAACAGCAATTTCCGAACTCCAATCAGCCCCAACAGCCCCAATTCCAACAATTACAACAAGATGATATCATTGGAGCTATACAAAACCTCGGAAGGCAAATGGGACAATTGGCTAATCATGTGAATCAACTTAAGGCTCAAGGATCAAGCCAACTACCTTCCCAAGCTGTTCCCAACCCAAAGGGAAATGTTAGCGCGATTTATTTGAGGAGTGGGAAGGTTGCATCAACTCAAAATGACCCAAGAGCTGAATTTTCAGAAAATAGGGCAGCATGTTCATTTCCAGCCCAAATCAGTGCCGAAACCACTCCAATTTCAGTGGATACCACCCTAGCCCGTGCCCGACTCCCTCCTCAAGCAATTCCCCAATTTTGGTGGAAAACGGAGAAGAAATCAGTGGCGAGGCAGATTTTACAGCAGCTCCAAAAAATAGGGCAGCAGCTCACAATTCAGCCCTTTCATCTTCGATTCAAGAGGAAGAATTTAGGGTGCCTTTGCCTTTTCCACAGGGGAAAACTCCTACCAAATGACACGTGGAGGAGGAGAAAGCAAAAGAGTACAATGAGCTGGTAAAACTTTTTAGTAAAGTCGAAATTAATGTACCCTTGCTGACAATGATTAAACAAGTTCCTAAGTATGCGAAATTTCTGAAAGATCTTTGTGTTAACAAGAGGAAGCTTAAGGAAAATGAAATGGTCAGCATGGGGAACAATGTTTCATCACTTATCCATGCCATACCCCAGAAATGTGAAGACCCCGCCATGTTTACTGTATCTTGTGAGATTGGAAGCACCACGCTACATGATGCCATGCTTGATTTAGGAGCTTCCATTAATGCCATGCCCAGGACAGTCTTCCAGATGCTTGGCATTGGTCCTCTACAGCCCACGGGAGTTGTGATTCAGCTAGCAGACTGGAGTCAGACCCGTCCGGCAGGAGTTATTGAAGATGTGTTGGTTAAAGTGAAGGAGTTGATTTTCCCTGCGGACTTCTACATTCTAGACATGGAGGGAGAGTACCTTGCACGTAGATCCTCACTTATCCTTGGAAGGCCTTTTCTGAAGACTGCTAAAACTAAAATTGATGTATATGTTGGCACCCTTTCGATGGAGGTGGGAGACACAGTAGTCCAGTTTAGCATTTTCGACGCCATGAAGGACCCTAGGGGAGATCACTCTATTCTGAGTATACACACCGCAGATGAGACTGTTGAGGCATAGATTATTGATGACGATGGTACATTTGACATAGTGGGAGGAGAGTTGATTTCAGAGGAGACTTTACCTGATTTTTCTTATTTCGTATTTTGTGATGATATTGTTCTTGATAGCCCTAATCTTTTTAATAAGGTTGTTGCAGGTATTGCTAAGGATGCATGCACAGGAAATAATTCTATAGGTGTAGGGGATTGCACAGAGCCCCAGGGACCACCACCATTTCCAGAAAGTGTAGGGACTTGCATGATTGGAGCAAGTACCCAAGGATCACCTATTCCAGTTGTATGTCCACCAGAATTTGAGCCTGAGATGGAGGTATTTCTTATAGACCCAACAAACATTTTTCAGCATGATCAGGTAAGTATTTCTTCTTTTCCTTTAGAAAATCTCAGACCCAGAATTGATTTTATTGGTTGTGACACATTGCTTGATACATGCTTGATGGAAAATAATTGTGAAATTTCTATTGAAGTGCCAAATATTGAATTATTTGTTTGTGAAGAGTTCATGGATGCAAATTTTGTAAGAAATAATTGTGAAAAATTTATTGAGGCACCAAGAATTGATTTTATTGGATGTGATGCATTTTTGGATACATTTTGTACGAAGACTGATATTGTTTCATTTCTTTCTTACCTTGTAGGGTCCAGAAGACTATTGGAGTGGATGCTTGATCTGAATAGACTCAAACCTCCTGGAAAGTGTTTCAAAAAGAATAAAGAGGGAATTGCTGTACAGTCCAAGTGTGGGGGAGCAATGCACCGTGAAGTTGAACAAATAACAGAAGCTCTTTCACACATACAGACTCCTCCACTACCACGATGGAGGCTACTTCTGGATAGACTCCGCCCACCAGAATAAAGGGGAGATTGTTCTTTCTTGTATTTTCTTTTATTGCATGTTTCATTTTTATTGCTTTTCAGAAGTAGAATTTTCTTTTAAATTGAGTCCTTATCAATAAAAGCATGTTAGTTCTCTTGGAAGTTTGTTTCTTACATGAGTAGAAATAAATGTATCCCTCTAGGTTATTCCATAGCATTTTAGAGTCTTTTGGAAAATAAATTAAATTTGGTTGTTAAAACTTAAAGTTTGAGCTAATGGATGAAATCTTGGATGCCTGAGTACTACTTGCTTTAGATTCTTAATTGAGGACTTGGGATGAATTATTTTTACCTAGTCAGAATTAGCCTTACTTTTGTGATACGCATATGTCATTGTGCTCTAGAACTTGCTTAGGTTCTTTCAAAACCATATTTCAATGATTGGATCACATCTATAGAGGCTAATCCATTTGTTTTCCTTTCCATATCAATTTTGACAAAAATCATGTTCATTCCATTTTTCTTTACTTATTTCTTACTCTTACCTTCACTTTTCTTTGGACTTGTTGTTTGATATGTTCTAATGCTATTTTGCCCGAGATGGACAATGATTTAAGTATGGGGGAGTGACTATTGTTTTGGAAAGATTGGGAATCAAAGAGGCATCTCATATCAAGAAAAAAAAAATTCTTGAAGCCAAATTTGTGTACCAAGGTCTAGTGGCACGCAACCATCCAATTGAAGCCAAATTCCGGAAGAAGTCAAGCAATAAGTTGAAGATCTAAGCAAGATTGTGCCATTGTGAATTCGGCAGAGAGAAAAAAAAACAGAAGAAAAAAATTCTGAAATCACATCTTGCTACATGATTGTGCCATTGAAGGAATAAATTCTTTGGATAGCATGTTTTGATCAGAATGCATTGGATTTGCAGCTGCTTTTTGCTTAGATATAAAACACATCTTGCTAAATGGTTTGTGGAGCTGGGCGAATCTGAAAACAACAGAAAAAAAATCCATGCCAAGCACAAATTCAGAAATCTGGGCATTAATTGTTTACAATATCATACAAGGCAGTTTTGTACCAACTTCAAGTTAAATTCAGGCTTCTTAATTCAGCAAGGCATAGCTGAAGTTGAACAGCATTGGCATGATGGTTCCCAACTAAATTCAGTCTCTTGGGGAACAAATTTCAATTGAAGAAAAGTGGATGAAATCAGAACATGAAGCAAATGAAGCTTACGGCAGTGACTGGGTTCAAATCCAACTTGCTGATACAGAAAATTCAGCAACAAAAATAAAAAAATTCTCAAGCTTTGTATTGCTGATTCTCGGCAGAAAGTCACCTGCAAATTATTGAAAGAGAAGAAGAAGAAAGAAAGAAAAAAATCTGCAGAGAAGAAAAGAAATTGGCAAGCAATTGAAGAATGATGTATCAAATTTGCTATAGAGCATGTATTCGGCCACTCTTCTAAGAGCTGAACTGCAGCTATACAATTCTGAAACCAGTGAAGGAGTTGCTGGAATTTAAAGTAAATAGGGAGTATCAAGTAAAGAATCAAGTGTATTAACAGAAAAAAAATCAGTGGACTGCTAGGATTGAAACTAGTGTACCATACAAGCAGTTTGTGTAGAAATGTATCAACTTGAGCTAAATTGGGTTCTCTAGGAGCTGTGAATCAAGGAATGAAGCACACAAAGGTGTCACTAAGTGTTGAGAGCAACCACTGCTGGTCAAAACAGAAAAAAAAAGAAAGAAACAAAGTGGCACAAAAGTGAGTGATGACACCATTGACTTGGCACCATAAATCATTGGAAACACCCACATCCGGATCAAAGCCTTGCTCCATTTCATTTCTGATTTTAATAGAGAGGAAGAAAGCAGCTGATATGAAGGAAATTTATTCTGCAGTTTTTTTTAAAAAAAAAAGAGAAGAGAACAAGGAAAAAGAAGGAAGCAAGGTTGGCACAAAAGGCAAAATTGGCACATTGAGACTAATAAGGTTTTTTCATCCAAATCAAAGGAATTTATTCAAGTTTCACTCCACCATACTTTTGATATCACTAGAGGATTGTCAAAATGGGGCAAAGCACATTGGAAACATTTTTGAGCAACTAAGTCTCCCATTCCATCAATTTTTCCATTTTCTTAATTTTTACTCCATTTCTTACCATTTTCCATGCTTTTACTTGTTTTTGTAGATATTGATCCTAATCATGAATAATGGTGGAGAATAGATAATGAGCAAGCCTATGGTAGTGCAAGAAGCATGTGTGTTAGAGTGAGCTCCACTTCCATCATCAAGTTAGAACTTAAGGAGAGAGCCACAAACATTTTCTTAGAAAGGCTAGTGATTTAAATTCATCTCAATGACTCATGATGGATGAAAAGGCTAAGTTATTGATTTAAGAACAAGATACTAATTCATAGGGCTTAGATTTATGAGAATTGGCAACCTTAGGTAATTTCTTTTCATTTGCTTCTAATTATGCTTTAGAAAATCAAAGGGATACATAGTTAGTGATTTCGCGAGACGCTCAAGCTTAAGTGTGGGGGAGTTGATAAGTACCATTTTATTGATCATTTGAGTTGCTAAAATCCATGTTTGACCTATGTTTTTATTGCTTAATTGTGAAATTGCCCTAGGTTTTAGGATTTCCTCTTATATTGGACTTAATTACAAATTTATATATTTTTGGATTATTTGGCCACTAATTTTCTGATATATTTTTGTAGGCATGAAAGGATCCTGGACCTAGGGCATATTGGGTCAAACTTGAGTCGGAAGTGAACCGGATCGAATTATCAAGCCTACGATTAATCCGAGCGTCCGATTCAAGAGCGGCTAGATCTGAGCCATCTGGGACGATCTGAAGCAATCCGAGCTAGGGTTAGGGTTGATCAAGCACTATGATCATGATCTGAAGGTTTCATCCCAATCAGAGCTCAATCAACCGTTGGATCAAGCTTGGAGGGCTCTAGATCGTCCATTCACAGATTGAGTTGATCTGGACCATCCGTTGCACATCTGGAGGATCCGAGCTACCACGAGGCAGATCCTGACCTCTGATCAACATCCTCAAAGTTTGGCTCAAATCAGAGCAAGATCAGCTGTTGGATTTCCTCAAATCAATCTGGGCCGTCTGTGCTTAAGTATTTAATCAAATTTCCCAGCTGCTTCAGTCTTGGTCGCGTCCTCGCTGCAGCTCGTTTGCCTTGGTTTCTTCCTCGTTTTTCTTCGTTTCTTCAGCAATTTCTTCATTTTGAAGGCGTGACCACCTCGATTCGAGCTCATCCTTGAGTGACAGCAAGGAATCGGATTGAGGCGTAGTTAATTTCTGTTATTAGCAGTAGAGTTAAATTCTGTCAATTCGTTTCTGAAATTCTGAGTAATTTCTGTAATGTTTCGTTTCTGAATAGTTTTTGCTTCGATTAGAGTTCTAATTCAGTGTTTCTATTAGCTAGATTGTTTGTGTAATGAACAAGTTCAATTAGATCAGTTTGCTTCATATTTTCTTGCTTGCGTTCAAATAGTTCTGCTGCGTATCAGTTTTCCTGCACATGCTGTGTATCAGACTTTCAACCCAATGTATCAGTCCTTTAGTACCTGCACTTTGTATCAAGTTTTGTCTAGCTTCTGAGAATCTTACATTACTCTGGATTGGTGCACTCGACTTGAGTTCGCATATGTTGTTTCTTCTCAGTTTCGAAAACTGAATTCTGTGGTTACTGAAATTGCACAGCCTGAATCTGCAATTCTGCAAATTTGGCTGTAATATCATACTTTTAAAGTCCTGTTTTGATCAGTCTTTTTAAAGTCCGAATGTCTTCAATTATCCTTGCATATCACTACATTCACAGCTGTGTTTTCAAAGCTTAATCGATTCGTTTCAATTCTGAATTATCAGCCTAACCCTTGGCACGGAAGCATCGGTTTTGGCACAAAGGTGTCCTCTGCGTGTTAATCGGTTTTGGCACTGTTTATATCAAGACTAAACCTATTTTTAGTATATGATTGTGCTTGAAACCATCTCATTGACGTTGGGTTTGTCCTGAATTGAATTTTCAATTCTACAATTAGGTTCAAGGAGCTAGTATTTGGTTTAGTCGAAAACTGTCAAAATCTAATTTGCTTCATTTGTTTTGCATTAGGGTTGCCTTTAGTGGAACATTCCAAGTTGAACACAAGCTATAGTGAACTCTTGCATTTTGAATCAGTTTAATTCCGAATTTTGCAACATTACATTGGTTGATCTAATTNTTAGACTGGTGAAACTAGCCGAAGCTACCGATCCAAAATCCAAACTAGTTAGACCAGAACTTTTTCAAAGATTAATTTTGAAAATGAAACTTCATTAAACGGCTTTGTCAAGGAAAGGGTTGATGATCCAATAAGGCTACGGCCAAAGAAGGCCTAGTGCCTCGCCAAGACCTGGAAGCCAATTTTGAATTCCAAATTCAAATTACTTTTTGTAAAATTTAAATCTAACACAATTTCAGTTAAGTATAGATTCAAAACATTTCCCTCAAAAATAAAATTGAAATGTTTTCAAAAATTAATTAAGTTTTCAAAATAAATAATGTTTTAACCCTGTCTCATGAAACCTATAAGGCTAACGTGATTGAAAACCCTAGATTGGGTGAGACAGTAAAGAATAAACTCAATTATAATTACTTTAATACCTATATTGTAGTCAAATTGGTCAAACCATGGTCAACATAATGGTCAACATAGTCAAATCATGGTCAAAGCAGTCAAACCATAGTCAAATCATGGTCAAACCGATTAAACCATGGTCAAACACAAAACTTGTCTCTTCGCTACAGTCCCGGGCGCCCGTGACTCCTCGGGCGCCCCACCCCACCTTTTTCCTTTTTCTCTTGGCAAAAAGCTGCCTCTACCTTTGACCAGGGCGCCCGGAACCACGCGGGCGCCCCCATCGCTCTCAATGCAGCAAAAGCTGCAAAAGCAGCCTGATAAGGGCGCCCGGGCTGTCCCGGGCGCCCCCAACCAATCTATGACACTGCCTTTGGCAGTAACCACTGACCAGGGCGCCCGGAACCTCCCGGGCGCCCCCGTGGATCTGCCTATATAAGGCACCCGAATTCCCCCTCTCTTCCCACACCAAAATCAACTTCCTTCTTCACTTCTTTCCCTCCAAGGAGATCTTACAAGTCCTCATCCTCAACAATGCCTCCCCGAGCTGCTCGGTATAATTTTTATTTATCTTTATTGCATTTAAATTTATTTTTAATGCAATATCTTCATGCTTCTTTTAATTTCCTTAACTTAGAAGACGCCGACCAAACCCGGCCAACCCCGGTGCCGAACCAAGTCCTGACCCTAGATTCCCTACCCTAGAATTATGCAATAAGTTTGCTCAAACCATTTACAAGCCTATTAAAACAAGTTATCTTAATAGGCACTTCTTTACCCAATCATGCCCCGTAGCCATGAATATTGTCAACTTCTATCAATTAGATAATCTTGTCTTCTACACTCATACCATTAATGAATCCTTATGTGCAGAATTCTACAATAACATAATTCGACAAGATAATCTCATGTTTCACACTACTGTCCAAGGGATACCTCTGTCTATAACCCCTACTTTGTTGAACCGATTCCTTGGACTACGACCCTCTCAGTCGACATTTTGCTGCTATCCACCTAGGAATCCTCCATTTGATCCTCCCTACTCTCACATTACCTTAGACACCATCCACTCCTATTTCTATAGGGAAGCACTCCCCGCAAATAGACGTTTCCAAGTCGTTGAACTTCAGGCACAGGACTAGGCCTTGTATAGAGTCCTGGTCCGCTGTATCTTACCACTCTCCACTAGAGATCTCGGGACCATGCGACCCTTTCATGCCTTCCTTCTATATGCCCTAGTCCATCACCTTGACATAGACATTGGACTCCATATGTTTCATACCATTCTGCATGCGTCCAGTGTCACAACCCAGGGACGAGTGCGCACACCATTCTGCCACATCATCACTTCCCTCCTTCATCACCACGGTCGTGACATTACCGTGGGTGAAATAACCGCTATGACTGACTTTGATGAAATAGAATTTAGGAACTTCTCGTTAGCGGGTCTAGAGGTATCGACCACCGGGGTTCTGAGTTGGAGACGACAGCAGGCCGGGGCTCCAATCGACTCAGACGAGGAGGTCGACGTCGACGTTGGAGACATTGCTGCAGCAGCCCGAGCACACATAGACGAGCCTGCTCCACCGACACTGTACGAGAGAGTGACACATTTAGAGACACAGGTCCAGAGTCTCCGAGAGGAGGTCGAGGCCTATCACATCGAGCAGATGGACGCTCGTAGAGCCGATCGAGAAGTGGCTGATGCTCGATACATCGAGATGATGGCACGATTTGATTCATGGCAGCCTGACCCATCTGATCATCCCGGTCCCTCGTCCTAGATTTGCTTAGCATTGTACCAGTAACTATTTGACTGCCCCTACTCAGTAGGGTTGACTTATGTCTGACTGTATGACTGTGTTGACTATTCTATGTTAACTAGCTTATGAGTACTTGTTTCTTGTCTATTCGGCAGTTAGGATTATGCTCTGTAGAATAGATTAACTCTACTGTTGATTTTTTTTACTGCTTTACTTGATTTAAAAATCAGTTTCTAAAAATAGAATTTTGAAAAACTGTTTTACTAATTTCAAAATCAGTTTGTTTTAAATCTTTTTCGACTTAGTTTTCTTTCAAAACTACCCCATTTCAAAACTAGGGCTTTTTCGCAAATGGACTTAGCTTAGGCCCTAACCCTAGAACTGCATGCACCTATAGATTTAGAAGCCAGCATCTCACAAGCACCTTAGGGTACTTTTGGTTGATAACCTAGAAAGGGTTGAGATGCTTAGGTCTTTGCCTTAATTCAAGATGCTTTAAGTCAATGCATCTGCAGTAATTGGGGCACTAAATACAACTTTTACAGCAATCCAGTTAAGTGTCAAGTTTAGAAAATCTAACTTGAACAGAAACACTTAACTTGACTAACCCTAGCGAAAACTACTGCTTATAACAGTTAGTAAGTAGCTAAATGGGTTAGACAGAACCCTACAAGAGAAAATCAACTGATTTGGTCTAAGTCTACTCATAAATTGGTTCAGTACAGCAAAATCATGCAAATATGTTCATCTATGAAAGTTATTTCTTTTATGCAATTTAATTTCTGTAATATTTATCTGTTTTTGATACATGGCAAAGGGGGAGAGATAGTAAAGGAGAGAGTTCAAATTTTTCAAATCAAATCTTTCAATTTTTTTTTAAACTCTCAATTTTTTTTAAAAAAAGTTAGCTACTTTTCAAAGCTTTTCAAAACCTTTCTAGAAATACTTAAGTTTTTATTTTAAGAAAACCCTACTAAGTACTTAAGTTTATTAAGTACTAAGTTTTTATAAGTACTTTAAGCTTAAGCTTTTCAAAACTTCCGTAAGTACTTTAAGCTTAAGTTTTTCAAAACTTCCATAAGTACTTTAAACTTAATTTACTAAGTACTTAAATTATTTCAAAATTTACTAAGTACTTAAATTGTTTCAAAGTTTACTAAGTGCTTAAGTTTTTCAAATCCTACTAAGTACTTAACTTAAAAGTTTTCAAAAACTTTTGAGTACTTTAAACTTAAGGCTTCAAATTTTTGTTAAGTACTCTAAAACTCATGCTTTCAAAAATTCCTCTATGAACTTTTAAAACTTAAGTTATCAAAAGATTTCCAAAGTATCTAAACTTAAGTTTCAAAGTGCAAAATCATTCTAAGTAAAGTTTTTTAAACTTAGAACCCCACGACATTTTGAAAAATCTAGGGGAAGATTCCCTCCAGGGGGAGGGAACAAATTTTTATGCTTTTGATTAAACTTAACTTTTTGAACTAGGGTTGCCATAAATCAAAAAGGGGGAGATTGTTGGTGCAGAAAGCACCAAAGTCAAACCTGTGTTTTGATAATGGCAACATGGTTCAAGAGTTAAGTCTTACGTGTTATCTAACATGTCACTTGAGTGTGCAGAGTAAAAAGCCCTAGCGAAGGACTGCTATGCACTGGCGAAGGAATGCCAGAATGAGAATGAAAAGCCCTAGCGAAGGATTGCTAGGCACTGGCGAAGGAATGCCAGAGTGAGAAGCCCTAGCGAAGGAATGCTAGGCACCGAGCGAAGGGCAGCTCGGCATCCAAGACCTGGCAAAGGACCGTCAGGCAAAAGTCCAACCAGAGGAACGGTTGGCATCAGGTACACTCTCCCGAGAGGAGTAGGTGAGGACGCGTTCCCCGTCGAGGGAACAGTAGGCGTCGGTTCGACCTAGGGTTCCATTTTGGAAACCCAAAGTCAGAACCAAGACAGCTAAGGCTGTATAAACTAACAATTTATTGTTTCATTGTGTTTTGGACTAACCCTGGATGCAGGACCGAAGGAACGTGTGTCTGCAGCTCAGAGAGCCTCAAAGGAATGAGGCAACAGCTGACCAGGGCGCCCATAGTGTCCCGGGCGCCCCCAATGTAACGCCTGCTTTTTTTTTTTTTCTATTAAGTGACGTTACGTTAACATACTTAGGGCATGTAGACATCATAAGGTAGTGGAATAAGACTTTTAGACTTATACATACTTGCCCTACTACCATTCTTAACATAATGACATGGGAACTTGGCATATTGACTTCATACTTAAGCATCATATCATGTCATACTTAACATCACATCATAGAGTTCCATAAGTCATTATTCAAGCATATAAGTAACCAAGGTAAAGTTCTAGCGTAAACGGTAAACATATGGTTTCCTGGCCAAGTCACTACCACACACATGCGTTCTTGCCCTCCTGCTGCTTCCTCATTGTCCCATTGAATGATCTGCAGTATAAGGAAATAAGACTATAAGCACACAGGCTTAGTAAGACTCTTTCCTACTCACAAAAACCATTCATCATTTCATAATGAGCACATGAAACATTAACATACTTGGTGCTCTACTTAGAACATAACAACTTGAATCACTTATCATATACTTGGCATGACATGAACATAAACATAAGTGAACATTCCTAGCATGGCATGAGACATGGCATAAACGTAAACATAGTAAACATCCTAAGCATGACATGCTACATGGCATAAACATAAACATAATAAACGTTCCTAGCATGGCATAATACATGGTATAAACATAACATAATAAACATTCTTAACATGGCATAATACATGGTATAAACATAACGTAATAAACATTCATAGCATGACATAATACATGGTATAAACATGTCTATAAGGTGTAAACCAACCTGTATGGCATAAACATAGGCATACTTCCTATCATAGCATATGAGCATCTTCTTAACATAATCATGACATAGATCATTTACTCTCATGCATATTTCTTAACATGAAGCGTAAGCATAAAACCTTATTAGCATAGCATAATGCATAACATGAATGAATGCATGAGTAGAATGCATATACATAAGGATGCTTAACTTTTAAAAACATACTTTTAAATGCTTAAACATAATCATCATATCATTGGGGCCCTGGCTTGTACCACATACATACATCATAAGCGCGCATCCCTAAGTAAATACGAGGTAGCTAGCCTCGACCTACTAGGGTAAGGACAGCATAGTCGGTAGTCCCCGAACCGAGGCGTTCTTAAGGTGCCCATCCCTGTTGCACAGCTTCGGTAGTGCCAGAACCGTGGACAACATAGTCGGTAGTCCAGAACCGGGGCGTTCTTAAGGTGCCCATCCCTTGGACCCATACTTCGGTCCGGTACAAGCCCATTCATAAAGTAAAATACTTTACATGCTTCATCATTCATGAGACATTCATGGCATATTTAACATAGCATAACTTGTTACGGCTCGGCCCGTCTACCGGCCCATTTACCGATCCTCTCGACCGTCGTACCGTCGACCATCGATCGTGTCGTTTAGCATATTTATGCCTTAAAGACATAAGCATCATCTCTCATTCATAAACATGGCATGCATCTTCTTTCATAAAACATGGCATGCATCATCATTCATAAAACATGACATGCATCATCATTCGTAAAACATGGCATACATCTTCATACATAAAACATGGCATGCATACCTAAACATCATTCTTATTCCTAGTGCTTGCATGAGCATGGCATATGAGGTAAGCATTGCATTATAATCATTGAACATGACACGTTTTCATAGACATTTATCCTACTCCATAGAGCTTGCATGATCATGATACATAAGGTAAGCATTGCATTTCTTGCCTAAGCATGGTATCCATCTCAAGCATGCATAAGTAGGTTTCCCATAACATTCTACCTACCATCCAAATACATGGCATAAACATAAGACATTCATAATAAACCCTATTAAGCATGGCATCCAAATCATAACATACAACATAAAACATGGTGCTTAAAGTTAGGGTTATAGGTAACATGAGTTCTACCATATGCTTGGACCTATATATATATATATATATATATATATATATATATATACTTCATGATAAGCATAAACCATCATTCTTTGAACCTTAACTCCACCCCAAACCCTAGATACATGGCTTGGTCGAAACCTATAGGGAGGAGTTCCATCAATTCCATAAACATGTAAGATAGCATAAGGTAAAGGAACAACCATACATCATCTATGAGACCATAAGAAGCTATTGGGGCCCATGATTAGGGTTAACCCTAACCTTTAGCCCTCCTTCCTTGGGCTGGCCGAAACATGTAAGGCCATGGGGGCATGGAAAAATTCCATTAAAATCCCCGATCAATCATTAAACACCAACCATACCTTACCATAGGGCCATTGGGGCCCTTACTTGAAATAAGTCCTAACTTTTTACCCTATTAGCAATCTTAGCCGAAACTTATAGGGTCTCTAGGCCATGTGAAAATTCACATAATCATCCTCCATCACCCTTATATCATGATAATACATAAAACACATACTTGAAGTTTTAGACCCAACCCTACCCATGGGTTCTTGAAGTTGGCCGAAACCTTAGGGGATCCTAGGGTACCCCAAAAATTCTCAAATATTATATTTAATCTCTAAACATCATGAGAGTACATTAGACAACATTAGGAATATTTTTAGCATCATCATGGACTCTAAAACCTTAGTGGCCGAAACCCATAGGACTAGGGTTCTTGGTTTTCTTTCTTTCAACATCAAATCCCAAAAACCAACCAATATACCATGCTAAAAACATAAGGAACTATTATACCACAGGTGAGGGAGTCTTACCTTGGTTGATCTTGATTTTTAAACCTTAAAAGAGAAGAAGATTGCAAATCCTTTGGACACTTGAACCCCCTTGCCTTTGTATCCTTGGAAAACCCTTAGATCTTGGTGATGAGACCTTCTTGTGGAGCTTTTCCAAGGGAGAACCTCTCCTTGAGGTTTCGGCTAGGATGAGGAAGGAGGAGGAGAGGAAATGCAATTGATGGAAGGAAGAAGGTAACTCCCAAACCCCCCTCTTTATAACCATTAAGGAGGTAAATGAAGAGTCTCTCCATGACCCTTCATCTTCTTCTAAGCCTTAACCAATATCCACTTCACTTCCTCATAACATTCCCTTACTAGGTGAATTGGTTAAAGCATGCATGGTTGTACAAGAGGTCCAAGGTTCAATCCTTGGTCCATGCACCTTATTTTTATTTTATTTTCCTTTTATTTTCCTATGATTTTTCCCAAAATTCTGAAAATCCTCTAAAAATTCCCCCATAATTATGTTAATATTTCTCATTAAAACCCCTTTATATTTATATTAATTTTTCCCTAAAATTCTCCAATAATTATGGTACTAAAAAGCCCATATAAGGCCCATTAGTACTTAGTTTTCTCAATTTAAATAAGAAAATATGGATTTCTAGGCCACCTATTGTATTAATATTTCTAGGTCCCTTGGAAAATTATCTAGACATGCTCAATATTTTAAGAAAATATTAAGAGAATTTTCCGGGTCGTTACACCCAAGGTGAACACAAAACACAAAACCCAAAGAATTGCTTTTGCAGCTGCTATCCCGGGCGCCCCCGTGCTCCCGGGCGCCCCCGTTGCTCCCGGGCGCCCCCAGTGTCCCGGGGCGCCCCCAGTGACAGCTACCGAAACAGCTCCCTTCGAAGCCAAGAAGATAGAAGTTTGACCCGGTCAATCCGGGTGCCCCGAGCGCTCCGGGCGCCCCGGTCAAAGCTGATCTCGAAGTTGAAGAGATCAGAAGCGACCGAGCAAATGCCGGATTGACTGACACATGGGGGGGGGCACCCCAGGCATTCCGGGCACCCCCAGGCCCTATATAAAGGGCCCTTGACCCCAAGCTTCGAACAACACCTGATTCAACGTTTCAAAGCTCTTCTGCTCTCGCGCCTTGCTCCGGAAACCTCCCAACTCGAGCCGACGATGTCCTGCTACTCCGGAAAAAGTCAATCTACTCCGGACGTCGGTAAAGAAGAGTGATTTTTAATTTACTGCACTTATTTCTGTAATCAATCTTTGTAAACGGATTTTACGCTTCATATAGAATTGCCCAAAGTAAACGATCAACGATCGTGGGCCTTGGAGTAGGAGTCGACCTAGGCTCCGAACCAAGTAAAAATTACTGTGTTCGCGTGCTTGCAATTATCTTCCGCTGTGCAATTGCTTTTTTTATAAATTTGAACGTTTTCCGATATTCACCCCCCCTCTATTGGTTCTCTCGATCCAACAATCTCGTCATGTCGGACCTGGTTCATTTCGCATTCAGCCCGAAGGGTGTCCATGTACTCGGCGTGATATGCCAGGTTCAGATCGTGCTCGGTATGAATAGCTTCCATGAACTCGACCTAATGCACCTCCATCTCCTCTCGGAGGTTGTGGACCTCCGTCTGTAATGTCCTCAGGCACTGGTCGATAGTCGGAGGTGGAGGCTCCTACAGGTGCTCCTAGATCTCGGCTGTGTGATCGGCTACGTCGACCTCAACCTCCTCGTCCGAGTCGATCTGGTGTCGGGCCCTTTGTCGTCTCCAAGATAATACCCCCACGACCGAGATATCTATGCCCGCTAAGGAAAAGTTCCTAGCCCCTATCTCGTCGAATTCGGTCATCTGGATGACCTCTCCGGCGGTGATGTCACGACCATGGTGATGGAGGAGGGAAGTGATAATGTGACAGTAGGGGGTACGCACTCGAGAGTGAGTGGATATACTCGATGCATAAGTGATCATCTAGAACATGTGTAGACCATGTCTATGTCCAGATGATGAATCATCGCATAGAGGAGGAAGGTGTGGAAAGGTCGCATGGTTGCGACATCCCGAGTGGTCAATGGAAGGATACATCGGACTAGAACTCTATAAAGAGCGTAGTCCTGGACGCAGAGATCAATGTACTGGAACTATTATACCGTCGGGTTTCGAACATCTCCGAAAAAGTAAGAATAAAGAGTGTCCAGGGTGATATGAGAATAGGGGTCGACAAAAGGAAGGTCAGTAGGAGGATAACAGTAAAAAGTGCATCGAGAAGGTCGTAGTCCTAGAAACTGAGTGAATAAAGCAGGTGTGATAGTAAGGGGAATGAACTGTACTATAGTAGAATAACAAAAGTCAACAATTTTGACTAAGTTGTTATAAAACTCGGCACACAGGGTTGTGTTGACCGAGTGGGTACAGTAAACAAGATTGTCAAGTTGATAAAAGATGATTGCATCCATGGCAGTAGGGCAGGATTGAGTAAAAAATGGTCTATTCAAGTAGCTAGTTTTAATCGGTTTATACATGGTTTGGGCAAATTTATTAAATAAGGCCATGGTAGGAAACCTAGTATCCGGGCAAGGCTCGGCCTGGTGGACGTTTTGTGTAACTCGACATTTTCTAGATAGATACGAAAAAATTATGCATTTAAATAAGTGAAATAGTCGAAAAAATTAATTATAAATGCATAATTAAAATGGTACCGAGGAGGCATTATCGAAGTAGGGCGTTCGAGGGCAAAAGATGGGTTTTCAGGCGCCTTAGAGGGAGAAGGAGTGGAAGAGAAGTTGGTTTGGTGTGGCAAATGACCATAGTTTGATGGCCTTACATAGGCTTATACGGGCGCCCGTGAAGGGTCTAGGGCGCCTGAGTTCAGTGAGGCGCCCGAGACCCTCTCGGGCGCCTGGGTCAGGGTAGTCAGTGTTTTTGGCAGCTTTTGACTGCCTTGAATGAAGATAAAGCGTCAGGCGCCCGTAAGGTCTCGAGCGCCTGTGCTGACCGAGGTTTGATCGTTGATCAGGGTTGACTGTGTTGACCAAGTTTGACTCAGTTGACTATGTTTGACGAACCAATAACTAAATCAATCAAGCCCTAGATTATATTCAAAATGAGTTTATTTTGACATTGAACATGAAATTCAAACTTTTGGAAAAAAATTAAAGTTGAAAAAGTAGGAAAAAAATTGAATTAATTTTTAAAAAAAATTGAGGTAATTTTGAATAACTTTTGAAAGCACTTTTGAGTTGATTTTGAATAAATTTTGAAAACAGTTTAAGTTTTATTTTAAAAGGATAATGAATTATACTATTAGGTCCTAGACATCTCACCCGGTTCTACATAATCAAACATATTAACCTTATAGGTTCTGTGAGATAGATTTTCAAAAATAAACATTTTAATTTTGAAAAACATGGTTAATTTTGAAGACAATGAATTAGTTTTGAAAAATTTATAAGGTTAAGTTTATTGACCTTGAAAAATGTGTTGAATCTAAGAATAATTAAAATTTGTGTTAGATTCAAATTTAACAAGTAGTAAAGTGAATTTGATTTTCAGTAATTGGCTTCCAGGTCTTGGCGAGGCACAAGGCCTTCTTTGGCCGTAGCCTTATTGGAACATCAACCCTTTCCTTGACAAAGTCTTTTACTGAAAATTCATCTTCAAGTTACTTCTGGAAAGATTTTGGTCTAACTAGGCTTCCCTAACATACTATCATCTCACCTCCACCCAATACTATGTTGTTCAAATTTCAGTTAAGTCTTTCATCCTTAATCTAACCAGTCCTAAGTCTAAGCATAAAAAAATTATGGAAAGAAAATAGACAAGCAAGCAAGCAATTCAGGAAAATTATTTAACTATAAATATGGTTTTTATCTTGGCTCCCCCTGGACTATAGCCTCGATAAGGGTTAGGTAAGATGTGAATCTTAACCTTGGGGATCCAATACTGGTTTGGTCCAGCTTGTTTGTTTAAACAGAGCTTGGGGACCCATGCTTGGACTCGGGTTCTAGGTTGGTTCAAAACCGAATAATATGCACGTTGTCTTGAGTTGGTTCGATAACCGAGTCTGGATCGATTAAGTACGGACTTCTGCTTTCTAAGGTGTTGGGACCGGGTGCATGTTGACATGGATGTGAGTTCGTAATTTTAAAATTAATTACGTGCAGCGGAAGGTTTAGCATAAATAATTTCTCAAATTATTTAACCACACATCTAAGCATACAATATTATCTTGTGTAGACATGATCATATATTTAAAATTTTGCAGAATCGTAAACTAATTTACGTATTACCTCGCGTAACTCGAAAGAAGGGACGAGATCCAATCGTAAGCGTCCCTTGGAAGCTCCGCCTCTATTCGCGTCCACGCCGAGTATCTTCGGGATGACTTCGCAAAGCCACGAGTTTCGTGTTCTCGAGAACTACTAGATTCTCCGAGAACGTGACGAGAAAAACCAAGAGAGAAGTCGGAAGACTAACCACAAAAGGATGGTCGGCTGGTGCTCCTTCTTGGGGCTGGTTGGCGCACGGCAAGAAGGGGAGAAGAGAAGGAGAGAAAGAGAGGGAGAGAGCCTATGCCTTCATCACTTCGATTATTTTCCAAGCCTTGCCTTGGGTCCTTTATATAGTGGCCTCTCAACCATCAAGCCTCTCAAATATGGAATAACTTATTCCATCATGCCAAGTTTGATTTTATATCATGGTTAAAATCATATTTTAATTCATGATAAAAATAAATCAAGTCTCTTCTCTCCTATGGAATAAATTTCCTTATCATGGTAAATCAATCCATGATTGATTTTATAAAATAAACCAATCCATGGTTCATTTTAATTTCCATGAAAAATAAACCAAACCTCGGTTTATTATATAAAAATTTATATCATCCATAATTTTATAAAACAAACCAGGCTTGGTTTATTTTATAAATTGAACCAAAAACTTGGTTCTCTCCCTTTGTTGTGGCCGGCCAAGCAAAGAGGATGGAGACCCTCTTTGGTCGGCCCATCCAAGCCAAGCCCCAATGAATTAAACTTATTTAATTCATCTATTAAGTCTTCAAAAGACTTAGCCATTTTACACTTCCGATGCGTCTCTGAAAAATTCAGATTCGACTTATCGTTTGGCTTAACCAAACTTAATCTCTCTTGTTTGGAAAATTTAATTTTCAACTCGTTTTAAATCCCTCGGATTACTCGTAGTGCGTGTGACTAAATAGGCTTTCGATTTATGTTGGCCGTCTATAATTAATCAATTATAGAATGATCATGAGTGGCACCTAGTAGTACATCATGATCCCCAATTAATCGAAAGATCAACGGTTGACCTCAGAAACAATTCTGAAACCCTTCAGCAACTATAATGAATCGTGCCACATTCCCTTCACCATCTTATATCCACTTGGTTCAAGACATGGTCTATGTGTGTCAGTCCCCACTAGGCTGACTACGTCACCCCTAACCCAAGTAACGTTTTCTCGTCCTACGGATTCTAATTACTCTCATGTATTTAAGAGATTCATACTCTGAACATGTCATGCTCTGGCCAGAGGCTTCGAGTAACAATCCGACGATAGGCCTCGGGTATACATCTCTTCGCAAGGAGTAGTGAATCCTTTGTAGGTTGTTCAAACATCTTCGGGCACTTCGGCTTATACCCAATCATCCTGGGTCCACACCTCCTTGGAGATGCTTGCTTAAGATGTCAAAGTATAAGTCTCCATGACCAAGATGACTTGAACACCGCAAGTCAAAGGAACATCGCACTTAAGCTGCAGTAAGAACTTCACTGACATATCTATATGTAGACTACCATATGAAGTTTTACAGCCAGTCACTCCAATGAACTAGTTCCCTTAACTAGCATTCATGTTTATCTCCGGACATCTCAATGTCACCAGCCAGTGAGAATCAGCTGATTAGAGAATAACACATGCTAGTCTCAACAGAATTGATAGTGTCCGTATTTATCAATTCATCGACTAGGGACAATTTCAATACTTCACAATTGCAAATGTAGAGATAATCACTAGTTGTGAATTCATCACAAATTCTCTCATGCTGTGAATTGTATTGCGGACATTCAGTAAATGAGTTTAAGATCTCAATTAAATACACAAACATGTATACTCAAATAGTGAATATTCATTTATTAAAATAAATGATTACAATCATAAGGTGATTGCCTTAGGACACTTTTCTCATATCACTAACAGGATCATGTCAAGACCCTTGGAACCTGAAGTAAACCGGTTCAAGGCAACTCTGAGTTCCATGACTTGAGATTTCAGGAAGGAATTCTCTTCCTCAAGTTTTGAACTTGAGTCGAGTTTCCTTCCTGAATTTTCTCGGTCAAGGACCTCGAGTTGACTTCCTCTTTCAGGAGTTATACTTCCTATCGGAGGGACTCAACCCGAACTTTGGCTTTCGCCATGTTATAAGACAAGTAAGAAATTAATTTCGACAATTCAAATTTTGTGTAACCTCTTACAGTGGTTTGCCCGCTCTCTGAGATTGTGAGTCTTCCAACGTTTGGTTCTGATTCTGATTCGGAGTTGACATCTTCCGAGGCGGTTAGGGCGAGTAGATTCGCGTGCGGGACTTCTTCTTCTTCTTCGGAAGATGATTCATCCCAAGTGGCTTGAAGAGCCTTCTATCTCCGCGCCTTCTTATTTTCCTTTCGGTTAGGACACTCTGATTTGAAGTGCCCCTTCTAGTTACATTCGTAGCAGATGATGTTGCTTTTGCCTTTCGAGCTCGTTGAAGGTTCCGTTGGATCTTCCTTTCTTCGGCTTGACTTTTCTTGCTCGTCTGGTACTTAAGTTCCTTGTAGTAATCGTGAGCTAATCGGACCAGTTTGGGTCGATCTCCTTCACTGTCGTTAGATTCCGAGTCGGAGTCGGACTCGGGTGCTGGTTGAGGCTTCTTCTTGGGAGTCTTTCCTTGAGTTTTACCTGCAACAAAAGCTATACCTTTTTCGACCAAGGTAGCATTAGTCTGTTCATGCAGTTCTAACTCTGAAAATAACTCATCTAGCTTAATTTCAGATAAGTTCCTTGAAACTTTGTAGGCATCTACCATAGACGCCCACAGTGAGTTTCTAGGAAACGAATTTCAAGTATACCTTATCAAGTCACGGTTTTCAACCTTGTGACCTATCGTGTGCAGTCTGTTCATTAGCTCCTGAATTCTGGCGTGGAGTTGGGTTGTTGTCTCGCCGTCGTGCATCTTGATTGTGTAGAGTCTGTTAAGCATCAGATCTCTTTTGTTGATCCTCGTGTTGGAAGTACCTTCATGCAGCTCGATCAGCTTGTTCCAAAGCTCCTTTGCGCTGTTGAAGGGTCCTACTCGGTTCAGCTCCTCTTTTGTTAAGCCACATTGCAAATTTTGGGTCGCCTTTGCGTCGACCTCAATTTTCTTCTTCAGTGTGCCATCCCACTCGGTATAATGTTGCACCATGCCTTGTGCATTTTTAGGAATTTCTAGCCCAGACTGGATAATTATCCACATGTCTACCTGAGTTCTCAGATGGACTTCCATCTTGCTTTTCCAGTAGGAGAAATCCTCTCCACTAAAAAGTGGGGGTCTGGTGGTGCTGTATCCTTCTTCCATGGCCATTAAACTTTTAACTAAAAAAGAAGAAAAAGAAAACTCGTTCCAAGACTGAGTCTTGGATTAGTAGTGCTGGAAGAATAATAATCATGAAAAAAAATCGAGTGGTGTTGCACCGACCTCGATCAACGAGAAAAATTCGAAAAAAAATTAATTTTGAAAAATTCAAAAAAAATTCTCAAACTGGTGGTTGCACCAAGTTTGAGTCACCCGCTCTGATACCACTTGTGGGATCGGATCGAATCGATAGAGGGGGGGGTGAATATCGATCGGAAACTTTTGTGGAAAGTGAAGAGTAATTGCACAGCGGAAAATGAAAACCAATCGCTAACACGATTTGTTTTTACATGGTTCGGAGTCGCGGTCGGCTCCTACTCCAAGGCCCACGGTCCTTGACCGTTTACGATGGGCAATTCTATATTCTTGTAAAAGATTACAATTCGAGAGTACAAATATAGAATTGAAAAGTAATTACAACACTTAACAAATTTATCTTTTACCAACGACCGGTGAGGTTGGAAGTTTCTGGAGCAGCGGGTCGTCGTCAGCGCTTGAATCGCGAATACGGAACTTGTCGGAGCGAAGCACTTGAGCGTAGCAATTGAAAGCAATTGATGTTGAAGTCTTGGGGTGAACCCCCTTTTATAGTAGTCAGTGGGGCACCTATGTTGAAGGGGGTGCCCAACACGTGGCCTCTGATAACTAGCATTTCATGTCATTTTATTTGCTCATTTAATTAGCATTTTTTATCCTCTCGTACGCTTAAACCATGTTTATACCATATTTTATGATTAGGATTTATTTTTGGAGCTCATTATAATTTCCTCTAAATTTTGATATTATTTCATGATTTTTGTAGGGAATTAAAGATTGGACCTTGAACCCAAGGCATGGCTGGTCCCAAATGCTGGGTCAAACATGAGCTGGGCTGGACACAAAGTTGGGCTGAACAGCTGCTGGGCTGAACACGAGCTACTGGGCTACCGGGCTGAACCAAGTGCTGGACCGGACAGTGGGCTGGGCTGAACCAAGAGAATCCATCTCTTCGGCTTAACCGCTCATCGCGCAGACAGAGACGAGGACTCGGGGGGTTCCCGACTCGACTCATCCTCTCCACCCTCACCGCCGGCGGCAACTCCTCTTCAACGCCGCCGGTCGGCCCTCACTCCACCATCCATCTCCTTCATCACTGCCGCCAACACCAAGCAGAACGCATGCCATCGCACAAGCTAGGGCCCGGGGTCCGAACCCTAGCTAACCTCCTACCATTTCTGTCATCCACTCGAGCACATCTCTTTTCCCTCTCCACTTCACCGCCAGCTCTCTCTCAGGTTGAGGGAGGGTAGGATTGGGAGGCGAGCGATCCACTTCTTCACAGCAGATCCACTTCTTCACAGCATTTCTATTTTTCTTCTTCACAACAGCAGCTCCTCTCATCACATCTGATTGCAGCTTCATCTTCCAGCGATTCTGGACAACAACTTCACATCTGATTGCTTTTTAATTGTTCTTGTGTTAGGATGTTTCTTTCGTATGATGAATGTTTGTATTGATGCTTGATCTCGCATATTAGTTTGCACGTACCATTGTTATTTTGATTCATGCTCGCAAGTTGTTTGACAAAATGCTTATTCCAATAGTTAGGTTTAATTTCTTGTATTTTATTTTGCTTAATCCTTTCTTGTCTGATCCCTTTCAATTTCTTTAAGTTTTTATCTTTAATTGAATGCAACTAGATTAGTGTAGGTTCCGTTAATGCTTTACCTTATGTTTCTTTTAATCTTCTGGCAAGTGTAGTTTAGTGAGGTTAGATTTATTACCTGCATTGTCTTTCGTTTATTAGTCTTAGCAACTCAAATCCAAACCCCAGTTATCATCCAAAATCCAAAAGCAATAACATACGATTCTAAGATTTATCATGTATCAACTACATTCGTTGCTAGACGACTCGAGTTACTCTATGCTACATTAGTTTAGAGGAGTTTGATACTTTAATTGTATTTGATACTCGTGGTACGACACGCGGTCATCAGCCTCTCCTGCGTGAACTCCAATTCGCAGACTCGGCCAGTGCTTATCCCTTCAACTAGGGCGCCTGAGCTGACTGGGGAGCCTGTGTTAACACAGGCGCCTCAATGACTTGGTCCAAAGGCAGTTTGCTTCGAATGCTTGGAGTAGCCTTGCACTGGGCGCCTGTCTCATCACAGGTGCCTAGCCCAGTGAGGCGCCTCACTCCATTGAGGCGCCTGAATGCATAAACTTCATCCCTTCGTTCCTGCAACCAAGGTTAGTTCCAAAGACATACAAAGCATACAAATGATAAGTTTAGAGCATTATTTACAGCTTGAGCTATCTTGGTTCTAACTTTGGGTCTCCCAAATGGAACCCTAGGTCGAACCGACGCCTAATGTTCCCTCCTGCGGGGAACGCGTCCTCACCTACTCCTCTTGGGAGAATTTACCTTTTTACCAATCGGCTCCTCCAGTTGGACTTTTGCCCAGCTTCACTCACCAGGTCGTCGTGCCCAATCCGCGATCAAGTCTTCGTGCCCAGCTTCACTCACCAGGTCTTCGGTGCCCAGTCCTCGACCAGGTCTTCGCTCCCAATCCGCGATCAGGTCTTCATGCCCAGCTTTACTCACCATGTCTTCATGCCCAACCTTACGTCAGGACTTAGTTGTCCAGCCCGCGACCAGGACTTAGTGCCCAATTCATAGAACTAGGACTTAGTGCCTAGTGTACCTAGGACTTTCCTGCACACTTAATAAGCTCGTTAGATCACAACCAAATCTTAACTTTTGAACCCTTTGCCATTATCAAAACATAGGTTCAACTTTGGTGCTTCCGGCACCAACAGAAAGGATAAGGATCATAGTCATCAAACCTCAAAAGGATCCGAGCAGCAGGAGACGACGCCGATAGTGTTAGGGCTCGAGCAGTAGGAGTTACAGTTCATCTCGCAGAGACGCGAGCAGTTTAGGGCTGGGCACTGGCACGCGATGGTTCGCCGGGGCTCGGGCTGGGCCTCAGGAGACGACGCCGACGCCGGGCTGGGAGAGGGGAGAAGGGCGGAGCTCGCGGGGGCTGATCTTGGCACTCAATCGTCGGGGTTGGGGCTGGGCCTCAGGAGACTACGCCGATGCCGGGGCTAGGAGAGGGGAGAAGGGCGGAGCTCACTGGGGTTGGGCACTCCGAGATCTTGGCACGTAATTGCCGAGTCTGTGGTTGGGCAACAGGAGACTTTGTCGGGGCTTGGCACGCGATCGTCTGCAAAGCACTCAGGATTTAGGGCACATGGTTCGGCGAGGGTTTTTTGATCGCGAGGGGACGCGATTTGACGAAATCACGTGACTCGCCGAAGTCACGCGGACAACACGTGAGGTTTTTGTCATTTAGTGGCTGGGACAGGCGGGACAAAGGATCTGAACTGCACCACCTTTGTTTCCTCTACTCAAATTAGATAGCCGAGAGCTCTTCTTCCCCAATCGCTGAGTGGCACATCCACATTTTGTCCTTTGCGATCGGGGCGACGCTGAGAACAAGACCCTCGCCTGCCTGTACCTTTGTCTTCTTCTTCTTGTACATGAGGGAGAGGGAGCAGCAGTGGCTAGTTGTCAAGGATCTTGGGTGATTTTGCTCTAGTCAATGTTGTGTTTGGTTACCCCACCGGCAATCCATTGAGGTAAGAGTTAGCTCCTTCTATAATATGCTTGGATATAGATGTGTCATTTGTCTAAAGTATGATCTAGTTTTGTTCGGTTAGAGGGTTCTCGATCGCCGCTTATTCTGGATCTGATTTTGTTTACCTCCGTGGACTTGTGATGGGTTTTGTTTAGATCTATGGATGTAATTGGAACTTTTTCCTTTGGATCGAGTTAAGATTTTTGGATGACAACTCAATTATGAGATTCTTTGTTTGGTTTGGACTCGTGTCGTTTTGTCGAGCTAAGATTCTTAGAGTGAACTTGTTCTTTTGATTTAGAAAGGAATTGGTTCTTGGGCAGATCTTCCACCTCTATGTTACTGTTAATTGATTATAGGATCGTTCGGTTTTGAATCTTGTAAATTGATGCTTAATCAATGGATGAGAACTAGTTCTGTTCGGATTTGTTATTACTATGTTAGTTCTGTTTTCTGAAGCTGAATTCAAACTGTATGGTTCTATGTTTATCTTTCTATTTGGATGGTCTCGGGTTTGTGATTCAGTTGGGTTGCTTGATCCTTGATGTGTCGCATGTGCATCTTGATGCTCTGTTTTGTGTTTGACCTTGTGATGAGTGTGTGTTGTGCCATGAGGCACTTAGATGAAGGAGTTTGCTCTATGAGAACCTTTGCGCTGAACTTAATTTGTTGCCGTGAGTAATTTTTGGGATTGATTTTGTGATTTGTGTTTTAGATGTGCTTATGTTGCGCATGGCCTTGAGCTCCAATTGAAGTCTTGGATGTTCCTTTTGTGCTCTTAACGTGAGCTTCACTAGGGAGAAAGTTTATTTTGTGTTGCTGTGAACTTGAGTTGAATTAGGTTGTGGATTGGAATTGGGTGATCATTTGGGTTAAACCTAGATTAAACCTTAACTCTAACCCAATCTCGTTAACTTGATGTAATCATTTAATTGGGTGTAATTAAATGATCATAATAATTAGGATTACTACCTATACAAGTTATTAGTTGATTAGCTAGTTACTTTTGTGTAAATAGCTACATGATTATGTCCTCTGATACAAGACTTTGATTTGTTGTGGATTATTAGGATGGGAGGTTCTCATCGTGTATGAGCACCTACATCGAAGGCGAATACCTTTTCCCTTGTCTCTATAGATATTTCTTTTTCTATGCAGGACTTATTTGTGGGTTCCAGTATGATTATTTCCTTTTATCTGCTTTTGTATTCACTACTTGATACTTATTTGCTTGCACTTTAATATACTCGGATTCATGTCAATACAACCTCTTGCTTGATACTCCTACTCTGTAGAGTATACATGAGTGATCGTGTGCATGGGGGTAGTGATAGGGCACATCATACTTGGCATTAGTGTTAGATCATGATTCATATTTTCTAACATGTGCATGTCATATTGTTAATAGAATGATATTTTGGTGGGTATGTTCATGTGTTAGTATCATACACCATCTTTACACGTTTGTATAACTAGCGATTGTTGGCTCTCTTATGGTTGAAACGGGTCGTCAGTCATATCGGATCTGCTCATATGACCACTCATGGGTTAGTGGTTATCGAAGTGTGGGCAGTCTTTGTCTATTCTGCTCCGCTTAGCCACTCATGGGTTAGTGGATATCAGAGCATGGTAGCAGGCAGAGATCTCTCCTTTTTCGGTATATCGAGGAGATGAGAGCGGAACTCCCCCATATGATATGGGATAGGATGGGTTGTTCTCCACAACATCTTATCCACTCGACCACTCCGGAGTGGTAGTGATAGAGTGTGTGCAATTGTCATAGCTCTACCCACTCGGCCATTTCATATGATATGTCTCTATGTCTTGATTGGCGTCAGGGGTGACATATGACATTGCATCATGTGTATATGATGCATTACTGCATTTGATTGTGATTGCTACACTTGTTTGATCTATGGTTGTTGCATATGTTTGATATGCACATACATAAGGTTTTTTTTAATATGGTTTATGACTATGCATTGGCTCGTGTGGTACGAGCTTACCCGTGGAGGGTTTTGATTCTGGGAATTTATGATCTTAGCACTCCGCAGAATTAGACTTTCTCAGGTATGTATCATACATTCAGTACTTCAGTTTGTATTTCTGTTGTTCCTATGAGACTGTATCTTTTGATTCTATACTGCTTATATATCCTTTTTGGATTCCATCCCATGCTATGTTTTTTTTCAGTACTTGTACACTTAGAGTTGCCAAGAGAGCCCTTGCAGCTTGTCCCGGTTACTTCTCGTTGAGTCGACTTCCCGTGAGTTTTTTTTTGTACTCATCGATACTTGTGTGTATTCTTTTCGTTTCTATTTAGGATGTATTCATTTGTTATGATATTTTGTATTTGTCATTCTGTACCCCAGAGGAGCTTATGAGTTGTCTGTTTTTGCCATAAGTCGGACTAGTTCACGTTCAAGTATATCTTGATTTCTATTTCTAACCATGTAGGTTGCTGTATAAATTATGTGGTTATGGATTCCAGTCATGTGGGCTGCTGTGCATGGTTGTGTTTTTGCTTTGTTCTAGCCATGTTGGCTATGGATTATGTATTGGCTGAGTTGACATTGTATTTATGGAATCAGATTGTTTGTTGTACAGGCGAGGTGCTGTGCGATTTTCATCAGTCGAACGGCTCCTCGGGATGTGACAGATCGGTTGTATATTACTTTTATTTTCTATAAATCATATCAAGATTCTTGAAACCTAAGGTAAAATGTTCCAAGGATTCTCTGAGATCCTTGACTTGAGTTTTCAAGGAAGAATTCTCTTCCTCAAGTTGCTGAACTTGAGTTGAGGTTCCACCTTGAACTGTCTCAGTCAAAGAACTCAAGTTAGCCTCCTCTTTAAGGACTTTGACTTCTTTTTAGAGGGACTTGATCCAGATGTTGGACTTAGCCAAGTTGCGAGATAGGTAGGTGATAAGATCATAAAGCTTATTTTCGAAATAACCACTTACAATGAGTTTCCCCTATTCGGAGATGGATATTGATCCGTGGTTTTTTTTTGGCTCGACTTCTAACTTGAACTCGGGCTCGGTGTCGGATTCAGTCTCAGTAATGTGAGCTTGTACCGGTAGTGCCAAGAGACTAGTTTGACATTGTTGTTCTTCGTCCAAATCATCCGATGACTTGGACCAAGTCACTTTTAGGGCCTTAGATTAGATCATCCTCTTCTTCTTACATATCTTCCAAACTAGATTGACTATTCTATCGGTGATTTCATTGTCATCTTCGGCGTCTGACTAATCTTCGGGGTTCAGCTCAATTTGGGACTTATACATTGGCTCCTTTTGTCTTGAATTTACTTGCAAGTAATGTTGAGGCAATCGGCCCTTAAATGATTGGAAGATCATGGTTTTGATGTGTGGGCGAATATGTTCAAAGTTAGAGTGTTATGTTGTATTTGATATGTATGATTGAGTTTGTAGGACTTGGAGAATCACACATGGTGGACATATCCGAGGGACGAGAGCCGAGGGAGGAGAGCTCCAAGGGCAAGCCGGGAAGTGGACTTCAAGGGCACACGTGAAGGGTGGCATGGAGGCAAGCCAAGGGAAGGCTTGCGTGGGCATCCGAGGGATGATAGCCAGAGGAAGAGGACTTCAAGGGGCGAGCCAAGGGAGCAAACCTAAAGGCACACGCGAAGGAGAAGTTCCGGAGTGGCTGAAACTAAGCTGGGAGGCAGGGCAGTCGACTGGCCCAGAGGCAATCGACTGCCAAAACCCACAGAAAGTTCGCAGCTTCGGACCAGTCGACTGGCATTTTGGCAGTCGACTGGTATATGTTGGATCGTGAGAACCGATTGAGGGGGGGGGGTGAATATCGGAAAACTTTCGGATTTATGGAAAGAGCAATTTGCACAGTGGAAAGAAACAAAACACGCGAACACAGTACTTTTTTTACTTGGTTCGGAGCCTAGGTCGACTCCTACTCCAAGGCCCACGATTGTTGATCGTTTACTTTGAGCAATTCTATATGAGCACAAAATCAGTTTACAAGAATAGATTTACAAGTATAGTTCCATAAACTTTTAAACAAAAGAAACTCTTCTTTTACCGACGTCCGGTTGTAGGTTGACTTTCGGGAGCAGCGGGACGTCGTCGGCTCGAGTTGAGCAGTTTCCGGAGCAAGGCGTGAGCACAGAAGAGCATGGAAGCGTTGGTTCGAAGTTGTTGTCGAAAGCTTGGGCGTTGGGTGCTATTTATAGCACCTCGGGGCACCCTGGACGTCGGGGGCGCCCTGCCACGTGTCAACCGATCCGGTTTTAGCTCGGTCAAGCATTATCCCATCCGAATAGGGATAACTTTGACTCTGGGGGCGCCCTGGTCGCAGAGGGCGCCCTGCTTGACTTCTTCCGCACAAAATTCTCGGCTGGATAAGGGTGACACTTCGCAGGCTTGGGCGCGGGGCGCCTTGGCTGCTGAGGGCGCCCTGGCTGCTGAGGGCGCCCTGGTTGCTGAGGGCGCCCTGCCCAGTAAGCAGCCGAAGCCTTTTTTGCTTCATTTGTTTCTGGTTCACCTTGGGGGCGCCCTGGACACTCAGGGCGCCCTGCTCAGCTGTTGCCTCACTCCTTTGAGGCTCTCTGAGTTGCAGACACACGTTCCTTCGGTCCTGCATCCAGGGTTAGTCCAAAACACAATAAAACAATTAATTATTAGTTTATACAGCCTTAGCTATCTTGGTTCTGACTTTGGTCTCCAAAATGGAGCCCTAGGTCGAACCGACGCCTACTGTTCCCTCGACGGGGAACGCGTCCTCACCTACTCCTCTCGGGAGAATTTACGTGATGCCAACCGTTCCTTTGGTTGGACTTTTGCCTGGCGGTCCTTTGCCAGGTCTTGGATACCGAGCTATCCTTCGCCCGGTACCTAGCATTCCTTCGCCAGGTCTTTAGTTCCAGGCAGTCCTTCGCCTGGTGCCCAGCAGTCCTTCGCTAGGTCTTTAGTTCCAAGCAGTCCTTCGCCTGGTGCCCAGCAGTCCTTCGCCAGGTCTTTGGTGACTAGCAGCCCTTCGCTAGTTGCCTAGCAGTCCTTCGCTAGGGCTTGGTATCCTGGCAGTCCTTCGCCAGGTGCCTAGCAGTCCTTCGCTAGGGCTTTATTTCCTGGCATTCCTTCTCCAGGTGCCTAGCAGTCCTTCGCTAGGACTTTGTCTCTGCACACTTGAGTAACTTTATTAGATCACAAATAAACTTAACTTTGAATCTTTTGCCAATATTAAAACAAGGTTCGATATGGTGCTTCCTGCACCAACAATCTCCCCCTTTTTGATTTATGGCAACACAATTCAAAGTTAAGTATAAACATATAACGGTTAAGAAATGAAGGAGTATGAACAGTATAAGTGTATATTTAAAAAAAATTTATACTCCCCCTAAATCCCTGAATACTTGTGTTATAACCCTTAACTTTTGACCTTTCCTCCCCCTTTGACATATATCAAAAACATACATGGGCGAACAAGGTATCTAATAAATTTAAGTAAGGGAGTTTAAAAACATAGTTTTCAAGAAAAACTTTAAGTAATGGGTTTCATAAAAAATGATGTTCAAAGTAATAGGTGTTTTGAAAATACATGAAGCTCCCCCTTAATGTGACAACTCTTCTCCTTATATAAAAAAACATTCAAAAACTTGCAACATAGTTTTCAAGAGTAACTTACTTAGCTAATATTTTGAAAACATGTTTTCCTTTTAAAAAGGTTCAACATTTGCACTCATAGAGAAATTTCCTTGGAACATATTTTGTGCATTAAAACCCATTTTTACTTGGAAGAATCTTTAAATAGACAAGCTTTTGCTGAAACATAGATTTTTGCTTAAAAACATTTGTCAAAAATTCCAAAGGTTTTTGCTCAGACAAACTTTGTTTACTAAGAAAGATTTTGTTTAGAAATATTTTCAAAATAAATGTACTTAGTGCTTTGAAAGTACTTTGAAGATACTCAGACCAATTTTAAGGCACTTAAAAATACTTAGTGAAAACAAGATAAAATTTAAAATTTTCTCTCTCCTGGCCTTATATGAATAAGGAACTTTTTGAAAGAAGATTTAAAAAAATTTATGTATCAGAGCCTATGAGTTTTGAAAAAAAAAAATACTTAGCATAATTCTTGAAAGTGTAGCAAAAACTTTAAACTGCATAACCAAAACAAAAAAAATATTTTATATTTGTAGGCAAGCCTTTTAGAAACTTCATGCACTTAGAACACTATTGCCTTTACATGTATTAGTACTTTTCAAAATATTATACTTTGAAAAATAGAAGTACTTTTGAAGATTATGCAAAAAAAATTAATTTTATTTTGAATACTTGACATGATTTCTTTTCCAGTCTGACACAATCCTAGGAAACCTTGTTAACTACAAGGGCATTTTCCTAAGTGTCCTGGAAATTTTTCAACCCAAGTAAATGTTATTTCAAAAGGTATTTCAAAAATAATTTTATAAGCCACAAAACATTTTGAAAAATAATGATATTTTTAAAGCAAATTACTTGTATTTTCAAAAGAATTTTGAAAACTTAGTGTATTAAAACATATTATTTTGAAATGTTTAATAATTCTTTTAATTTAACCTCCCCCTAAACTTGATATAGTCCTTGGAAGCTTGTTGACCACAAGTATTCTTCCTCTAAGTCCTTAGGGGTCAGTTCGGATCAAAAGAATTATCTAATAATTGCCAAAGAGAATACTTGTTAGAAATACTTTCTTTCGATTTAGACTCTCCCTAAATTTGACACTTCCTAGGAGTCCTTATAGATCTTGAAGTGGGCCTTCCTCTGTGTCTTTAGGGTTTATCAAAAGAATAATTTTGAATAACAGTATGGTAATATATTTTTAGAAAATTCAGTTTGAAATGAAGATAATTTTAAAGCATAAGCTCCGTTTTCGAAAAACATTTTTGAAATGATAATAATTTTCTTAAAGCACAATTTTTGAAAAATATAGTGGTTATTTGAAGGCATAGTAATTTTTTTTAAAAATACTTTGAAAGAAAAGAATAAACCACTCCCCCTGTACCGTTTAACTTAATCTAATGTTCATGTTTGACTATGTTGACTAGGGTTGACTGTGTTGACCAAGTTTGACTCAGTTAACTATGTTTAACCAATCAAATAACTAAATTAATCAAACCCTAAATTCTATTTAAAACGAGTCTATTTTAACATGAAATTCAATATTTTGAAAAAAAATAGAGATAATTTTGAATGATTTTTGAAAACATTTTTTATTTAAAAAGATAGCGAATTATGCTTTTAGGTCCTAGATGTCTCACCCAGTTCTACATGATCAAGCATGTTAACCTTATGGGTTTTGTGAGACAAAAATAGAAGTAAGGATTTTACTTTAAAAAATCATGATTAATTTTGAAAAACTGAATTAATTTTGAAAACCATTTTAATGAATTTTAGCTTTATTTTGAAAATGTAGTTAAGTCTAAGATCAATTGAAATTTGTGTTAGATTTGAATTTGACAAGAACTTGAATTTGAATTTCAAAAATTGGCTTCCAGGTCTTGGCGAGGCACTAGGCCTTCTTTGGCCGTAGCCTTATTGGATCATCAACCCTTTCCTTGACAAAGCCATTTAATGAAATTTCATTTTCAAAATTAATCTTTTGAAAAATTCTGGTCTAACTAGTTTGGGTCTTGGATCGGTAGCTTCGGCTAGTTCCGCCAAAATAGCTTCCCTAACGTACTATCATCTCACCTCCACCCAATACTATGTTGTTCAAATTTCAATTAAACCGTTTTAGTCCTTATCTTACCAGTCCTAATTCTAGGCAAAAATAAATAACTGAAATAAAAAGAAACACATAATTAAAACAAACAATTGTCTAGGTAAGGTCACAATTGGAGTAATACTCCGGATTTTCGAAATCAGCAAGATTATGAATTAAATTTTCTAACTTATTGACCTTATGTTTTAGGGTTTCATTTTCTTGTTTCAAATTTCTGAAATTTGCTTTAATTAAGTTACATGAATCAATCACATTATTCAAGGTAAATAACGGATTTTCAAACACTGTAAATTTACCTTTGTTGATTGTTTGTCCGACATTCTTGGTAGCTCTTTTATCTGTGCATTCACTTTTGTAATGCCCGAACTCCTGGCACTTGAAGCATTGAATGCGACTTTTATCCTTTCGTGCTTTTGGAACTGATTCCTTTGTCGCCGTCGGTGGTGTCGTTCAAATCTTACGAGTAGGACACTCACTTTGGTAGTGCCCTCTCTCCCTGCATGTGTAACAAATTACATGATTAAAATCTGATTTTATACTTTTACCTTTTGGTTCCTTATTGGGAATCTCCCCCTTGATTCTTGCCGCCTCGGATCTAGGCTCATCTTCTGATTCTATGTCTGAGTCGGACTCGGGTACTGGTTGAAGCTCCTTCTTTGGTGGTTCTTTAGGAGTTTTCCCTGCAATAAAATTTACACCTTCCTCGACCATTATAGTATCTGTTTGATTATTTAATTCTAAATTTGAAAAGAATTCGAAATCGGTTACCGTCTTAGTCAATTCGTCGTTTAATTTTGGTTCGATTTTGGATTCGGGTTCTGACTCTGACTCGGCTGTTTGTGCTTGGACTGAAAGGGCAAGATAATTTACCTGATCTTCTTCTTCATCTGAGATCTCTTGATGAAGGTTAACCAATTTTTCCCAGATTTCTCTAGCACATCTGCATGGACCTACTAGTTCGAATTGCTCCTTGGTTAGACCACATTGTAGGATTGCAGTTGCCCTTGCATCGGTCTCTATTTGGTTGAGGCTTTCCTCATCCAGTTTGTCCCACTCGATTGATGACTCATCCTCTATGGGAAGAGAGAATCCCGTTTGGATGATCATCCACAAGTTCATGTGGGCCTTCAGATGGGACTCCATTTGACTTCTCCACGAATTGAAGTTCTCACCGGAGAATAGCGGTGGATGGGTACTGTTCCACTCTTGGTTAGCCATTTAGTTTATACCTTGCACACAAGAGAATTAACAGAAATGTACCAAGACTTGGTCTTGGATTAGTAGTGCGGGAGAGAGAAAATAGCCTAAGATAAATATTGCATGAATTTCGAGGAAGAATAATAAAATAATAATAAAAGCTTTTGAGATAAATTTTTAGAAAATGAATATTCTGATTAATGAGAAAATAGGAGTTAAAGAAACTTGCTCGAATCAAGGTGGCACGAATTTCAATAAAAAAATATTAAAATAATATAAAAAAAATTTATGACAAATTTTCAAAAATTGTTTGTTTTATCAATTTTAACTTATGGTACAAAAAGAAGAATTCAAAATTGTTTGTTTTATCAATTTCCGATATTATTTATTTGAAATAACGATCGAGTGGTGTTGCACCACCTCGATTAAAGAAAAAGAAAAGAAAAGAAAATAAAAAAAATTTGTAAATCCGAAAAAACTTTCAAACTGGTGGTTGCACCAAGTTTGAACTACCCCGCTCTGATACCACTTGTTGGATCGTGAGAACCGATAGAGGGGGGGTGAATATCGGAAAACTTTTAGATTTATGGAAAGAGCAATTTGCACAGCGGAAAGAAACAAAACACACGAACAAAGTACTTTTTTTACTTGGTTCGGAGCCTAGGTCGACTCCTACTCCAAGGCCCACGATCGTTGATCGTTTACTTTGGGCAATTCTATATGAGCGCAAAATCAGTTTACAAGAATAGATTTACAAGTATAGTACCATAAACTTTTAAACAAAAGAAACTCTTCTTTTACCGACGTCCGATTGTAGGTTGACTTTCGGGAGCAGCGGGACGTCGTCGGCTCGAGTTGGGCAGTTTCCGGAGCAAGGCGTGAGCACAGAAGAGCGTGGAAGCGTTGGTTCGAAGTTGTTGTCGAAAGCTTGGGCGTTGGGTGCTATTTATAGCACCTCGGGGCGCCCTGGACGTCGGGGGCGCCCTGCCACGTGTCAACCGATCCGATTTTAGCTCGGTCAAGCGTTATCCCATCCGAATAGGGATAACTTTGACTCTGGGGGCACCCTGGTCGCTGAGGGCGCCCTGCTTGACTTCTTCCGTGCAAAATTCTCGGCTGGATAAGGGTGACGCTTCGCAGGCTTGGGCGCGGGGCGCCTTGGCTGCTGAGGGCGCCCTGGCTGCTAAGGGCGCCCTGGCTGCTGAGGGCGCCTTGGCTGCTGAGGGCGCCCTGCCCAGTAAGCAGCCGAAGCCTTTTTTGCTTCATTTGTTTCTGGTTCACCTTGGGGGCGCCCTGGACACTCAGGGCGCCCTGCTCAGCTGTTGCCTCACTCCTTTGAGGCTCTCTGAGTTGCAGACACACGTTCCTTTGGTCCTGCATCCAGGGTTAGTACAAAACATAATAAAATAATTAATTATTAGTTTATACAACCTTAGCTGTCTTGGTTCTGACTTTGGTCTCCAAAATGGAGCCCTAGGTCGAACCGACGCCTACTGTTTCCTCGACGGGGAACGCGTCCTCACCTACTCCTCTCGGGAGAATTTACCTGATGCCAACCGTTCCTTTGGTTGGACTTTTGCCTGGCGGTCCTTTGCCAGGTCTTGGATACCGAGCTGTCCTTCGCCCGGTGCCTAGCATTCCTTCGCCAGGTCTTTAGTTCCAGGCAGTCCTTCGCCTGGTGCCCAGCAGTCCTTCGCTAGGTCTTTAGTTCCAGGCAGTCCTTCGCCTGGTGCCCAGCAGTCCTTCGCTAGGTCTTTAGTTCCAGGCAGTCCTTCGCCTGGTGCCCAGCAGTCCTTCGCTAGGTCTTTAGTTCCAGGCAGTCCTTCGCCTGGTGCCCAGCAGTCCTTCGCCAGGTCTTTGGTGACTAGCAGCCCTTCGCTAGTTGCCTAGCAGTCCTTCGCTAGGGCTTGGTATCCTGGCAGTCCTTCGCCAGGTGCCTAGCAGTCCTTCGCTAGGTGCCTAGCAGTCCTTCGCTAGGGCTTTATTTCCTGGCATTCCTTCGCCAGGTGCCTAGCAGTCCTTCACTAGGACTTTGTCTCTGCACACTTGAGTAACTTTATTAGATCATAAATAAACTTAACTTTGAATCCTTTGCCAATATCAAAACAAGGTTCGATATGGTGCTTCCTGCACCAACAGTATACGCCCGAAACTAGCTGTTTACTAGCCGTTGGCCAACATTTATTGCTGGATCAGTCGACTGCCCTCGGGGCAGTCGACTGGTGCAGGCTGAACAGGTTGCGAATCTGTCCTGTTCACCTATAAAAGGAGCACGTTTTGTACGTGTACGGTACGGTTCTGTACAGTAACGAAGTGCTGCCCAACTGTAGAGTGATTTTTGCTTCCTCCATCATATTTCTGCATCTATAAAGAGGAAGATCGTGCTGTAAAGGTTTCTCCACCTCAAGGAGACTTTTCGATAGTGAAAAGTGGTGCTCACAGCGTGGATCCTTGGACTAGTCACCTATCTGGGTGGATACCAAGTAAAAGATTTCTTGTTAGCATTGTTTATTCCTTTTACATATTATTTTCGCTATGCTAACAACTCTGTAGAGATCAAAACGATCCGCGAAAGTGCATTCACCCCCCCCTCTGCACGCCTACATCGATCCTTCAGTTGGTATCAGAGCGATGTGCGTTTTGGAAGATCTAACAATCAACCAGAACAAATTGTAATGGCATTTCAAGAGGGATACTCCACCGCACGACCTCCGTTCTTCGACAGGAACGACTTCGCCTACTGGAAAGGTAGAATGCAATACTACCTTATGAATGACATAGAAACTTGGATAAGTGTTGCAGATGGCTTCGAGGCGCCCGTCGATGAAAGAGGAGACCCAACACCGATGAGATCATGGTCGAAGGAGGTGATGAAAAGGGTGCAGTCTAATGCCAAAGCCACCACCACATTGCAATGCGGGCTCTCGAAGGAGCAACTGAACAAGGTGGGGTCATTCAAGAGCGCCAAGGAACTATGAGACAAGTTGGTTGAACTGAACGAGGGATCCAACGAGTCCAGAAGAGCCAAGAAGAACCTTCTAGTGGCTCAACTGCAATCCCTGTCCATGAAGAGCAACGAAACCATCAGCCAGCTACATGGAAGGGTGAAAGAAGTAATAAATGAGCTCCATGTGATTGGAGAGAAAATAGAGAACCGGGACATCGTCAGGTACGTACTACAAGCATTCCCTAGGACCACCCTGTGGGCATCCATGGTTGATGCTTACAAGGTATCGAGGGACTTATCTTTAGTTAAATTAGACGATCTCTTTTGTGAATTTGAACTGCACGAGCAAGCTAACATTACGACCAAAGAGAAAGGTATTGCTTTTGTTGCAGAAAAGGAGAAGAAGAGGAGAAAGGAGAAGAAGAAGGTGATCTACTCATCGCCATCGGATTCAGAGGAGTCAAGTGCCTCTATGGACAGTGACCAAGAGGCCTTTATGGTAAGGAAATTTCGTAAAGCATTTAAAAGTTTTTCTAACAAGTCATATGCTAGGAAAGGGGCCAAAGGTAAGAGTAAGGCCAAGGAGATAATCTGCTACAACTATCACCAAGAGGGACATATGAAGAACGAGTGTCCCCAGTTGAAGAAAAGGGATGACAAGAAGGAAGAGAAGAAGAAGAGTGACAAGAAGAAGTCAAAGGGAAAGGAAAAGAGTGCCACGAACCTCAAGACAACTTGGGACGATCCTTCATCCTTAGAAGGAGAAGAAGAGCAAGTCTCCCACTTCGCTCTTATGGCACAAGATGACTCGGACTCATTAGACAATGAACGGAGCTCAAGCAGTGAAGATGAGAGCTCCTCCACTTCATCATCATCAGAGTCAGAAGCTTCGGTAAGTGAGGTATACCACTTACCCTCCTCTACCTTAGTGAAAATTATTTCTAGCACGAACATGGATTTAGCTAAGGCTAGAAGTACAATTAAGGATCTTAAGGAAGAAATTGTCATGCTTAGAGTAGAAGCTATTAAACTTAAAGATTTGCATGCTAGCTCTACCTCTTCACATGTTTCACATATTGAAAATGAAAATAAGGAGTTAAGGAAACAAGTAGATGACCTCACAAAGGCCCTTAGGAAATTTCAAGTAGGATCAAGTAACCTTGATATGATCATCAACAGTCAAAGAGCTGTATATAACAAGGCCAGATTGGGTTATAGACCTAAGATCAAGGAAGTAGCATTCGTCTCACTTACCAGTAGGATTGGTGCATCTAGGAGACTAGGGGCTACGGGAACCACAAAGAAGGCATGGGTACCTAAGAAATTTTTAAATGATACTTATGGATCAAAGATATGGGTACCAAAAGAGTATGTTTTCCATTTTGTCAAGGTAAAGGTGAAGGAGGCCCCAACCTTGTGGATAGTAGATAGTGGATGCTCAAGACACATGACCGGGGATGTGAGCAAGTTCACCACTATCAGCTACCTAAGAGAAGAGACCGTCTCCTTTGGGAATAGTGGAAAGTTGAGGATCATTGGTAGGGGCACAATTGAGGTATCTCCCACTATTTCGATTCATAAAGTACTTTTAATTAAGGATATGAAGTTTAATTTATTAAGTGTGAGTCAACTATGTGATGCCGGCTTTAGAGTAGAATTTCATGCTAAGAAATGTGTAATAAGGCAAAGTGAATCAAACACTATCATATTAGAAGGGTTTAGAGAGGCAAACTTATATTATCTTGATCTATCATATGCTACTAACAATGTTGTTAAGTATCTCATGTCTAAAGAAGAAGAAGGGTGGTTGTGGCACCGGAGACTTGGACACGTCAACATGAGAAACATTGCAAGAGTAGCCAAGGAAGGGTTGGTGAAGGGGCTTCCAATGATCAAGTACGAAAAGAACAAATTGTGTGATGCATGTCAAGAAGGTAAGCAATCCAAAGCATCACACAAAGGTAAAACTCTAATCACCACCTCCTTATCTTTAGAACTTTTGCATATAGACTTGTTTGATTGTCATAGTACTCCCTCACTTGTGGGGAGTAAATATTGCTTTGTAATAGTAGATGACTTCTCTAGATTCACAAGGGTTTATTTCTTGAAACATAAGGACGATACTCTAGAGATCTTCATAGGATTTAGTAAGAGGGTAGAAAATGAAAAGAACACCAAAATAAACCGAATTAGGAGTGACCATGGTGGGGAGTTCCAAAACGCTGGTTTCACACAATTTTGTGTTGAAAATGGATACAAGCATGAGTTCTCATGCCCAAGGACTCCTCAACAAAATGGGGTAGTTGAGAGGAAAAACCGAGCCCTACAAGAAGCTGCTAGGACTATGCTTAATGCATACTCTCTTCCTAGCTACTTTTGGGCCGAAGTTGTATCGACCCGGAAAATTCTCTTAATATTTTCTTAAAATATTGAGCATGTCTAGATAATTTTCCGAGGGACCTAGAAATATTAATACAAAAGGTGGCCTAGAAATCCATATTTTCTCATTTAAATTGAGAAAACTAAGTACTAATGGGCCTTATATGGGCTTTTTAGTACCATAATTATTAGAGAATTTTAGGGAAAAATTAATATAAATATAAAGGGGTTTTAATGAGACATATTAACATAATTATGTGGGAATTTTTAGAGGATTTTCAGAATTTTGGGAAAAATCATAGGAAAATAAAAGAAAAATAAAATAAAAATAAGGTGCATGGACCAAGGATTGAACCTTGGACCTCTTGTACAACCATGCATGCTTTAACCAACTCACCTAGTAAGGGAATTGATCCTGTCGCCGAGCGTAGTGGAGCCGCAACCAGATGACGGTGTAGCGATGAGTGACGTGGATGCTGACGGGACGTCCTCGCGCAGAATGACAGCGCCGTAGGGGGTGTCCTCCGACCGAACGGAAGTGGATGTCGCCTGGTGCGCGGCCGACCGGATGGAGGTGGACCTGCTGAGGAAGATGACCGTTAGCAACCTAGCCGGGAGACGTCCCGGCAAGGCCCTCCGACGGTCAAGTCAGTACTCCGATGAACAGGAAAAATGATGCAGTATGTAGACGAGGGGCTTCGTGCGCGTACCTGATAATGAGGAGGGGAGGGGCTTATATAGCCGGGGAAAAGGACCAAGTCTGATCTGTGTCAGGATTCTCTGACCTGGTCGAGGGATATTCCCAGATTGTCTGCCGAGTGTCAGGATTCTCTGACGGAGTCAGGAGATATTGTATGATTCTGTCGATTTGTAGCCAACATTCCTTGTCGTATACTCCTTGTCTTATGTGAGGACACAGACAGGTGACCGGCGCCGCCTGACACCAACGGCGTGACAGGGCGGCGTGCCAGGGAGTGTCAGTTCACACAAATGGTGACAGCCAGTTATCTGCAGCTGGTGCAGGTGTGTTTTGTCTTTACCCCAGGGCGGTTTCGAGAGAGTGCCCGAGTGGGCACAGGGCGTGCAAGCCTGGGGGGACTATGTATGTGAAGGGTTGCCGGGCGGATGCACCCGAACGATTAGGCGTGTAGCCCTTATGTGGCCGGGCGGCAGTACCCGACTAAACGATTAGACGTGTATCCCTTATGTGGCCGGGCGGCAGTACCCGACTAAACGATTAGGCGTGTATCCCTTATGTGGCCGGGCGGCAGTACCCGACTAAACGATTAGGCGTGTAGCCCTTATGTGGCCGGGCAGCAGTACCCGACTGAACGATTAGGCGTGTAGCCCTTATGTGAACGATTAGGCGTGTAGCCCTTATGTGGCCGGGCGGCAGTACCCGACTGAACGATTAGGCGTGTAGCCCATATGTGGCCGGGCGGCAGTACCCGACTGGCTGGCATAGACACTGGGTCCGGCTAGGGTGTCCAGCTGGCTACCCGCCCAATGACGTGGACCCTGAAGTTGGCTAGGCCGTTTGCCACGTTGGCTATCCGTACGGTGCCAAAGATAGGGCGGGATCAATAGCCTTCCCCTCGAGTCTGGTCGAAGGAGGCGATCAGTCTGACTGACTGGACTGCAAGGGGGTGCAACAATTCCGCGGCCGAGCGATTTTGCCCTTTTAATATCTGGCCGGCTTAACACGAGGCTCAACAGCTGGTGCTGTGTATGTCTGCCCTGTCTGGGCGGAAAAAGATTGTTAGTCGAGAGGGGTGTGGGCCGCCACGCACCCTTCTTTTTTAACGAGGCCGTCCGGCTGGACGAAGCATGATAGGGGAGCGTGGGCCGCCACGCATCCCCGACTAGCCATTGACATGATGAAGATGTCCGGGCGGATGAAGATTTTGACCGGAGGAACGTGGGCCGCCACGTCCTCATAAATTGTTAATGCGTCCGACCGGACGAATGTTGTTAGTCGATGAGAGGTATGCTGAACACGTTTGGGCGGGAGAATGTTTGCCTTAAGTCGCAAGAAATGTGGAGTGTCACGCGCCCCAAGACGATTTTCTCGGGATAGTCCGAGTCAGTCAATTAATGGAGACGTGACATTCTAAGTCGAATGAGGTGATGTGATATGCCCGATGCGACCGGCGCCATAACGGCATCACCTCAGCTTTAATGAACCGGGCCACGTGGCGCACGCTGGCTGGCCGACCGGGATGCAGCTTATCCCCATGATTACGAGCTTTTAATGGCCATTAACGCGCTTAATTCTTTCCGCCACGTGGCCGCTTCCGGTTGGCCGATACGACGACGCGCCCTGTCGCCGCAGCAGGCGACGTCAGCGCCTACGGCGCGTCTTTTCGAGGCTGATCATGGGACGCCTCAACGGCATGGATGAGGCGATCTCCGTACACGTGGACCGCCATCGGACGGTCTCCCTTCTTCCGGCCTAGCTATAAATAGGCCTCCACATTCGCCGAAACCCTCATTTGCTCTTCACTGTTCTCTTCTCTAACTCGGTGCTTCTCGCTCCTCGCCGCCGTCTTCGCGTGTCGCCGCCGCCCTCGTGCTTCTCCGTCGGTTAATCCTTTCCGCCACCACCTACGGTCAGATTCTCCCTTTTCTTCCCTTTCTTTCTGCTCCATGGCTGCCCCTGCGTGGTATACCTCTGTCGAGTCTTCCCTTCACGACGAGACCGTCTCCGACCTCCGACTGGCCTACGACATCCCTGAAAACTACCACATTGTCGTTCCTACAAAGGCTGACAGGCCACACAAGCCCCCGGCCGGCTTCTTTGTGTTTTTCCGGGACCAACATATGTCTGGCCTGCGCTACCCTCTTCATCCCTTTATTGCAGACTTCTGTAACTTCTTCCATGTTCCTATCTTCCAGCTTTCTCCCAACGCCATTCGCATATTGTGTAACATAATAGTTCTCTTTACCCTTTACCGAGTCCCCCTCCGACCGGAGGTTCTTTATTTCTTTTATTACCCGAAGAAACAAGAGGCCGGGAATTTCTTTCTCCAAGCCCGGGCCAAATTATCCATAGTGGAGAATATTCCTTCCTCGAATAAGGGATGGAAAACCCATTTCTTCTTCATAAGCCCTCCGACCAGCCCTGGGTTCCCGATCGGATGGGTCGAAGACATGCCCCCTATAGCGCCCTTAAGAAACTTTAAATCCGACCCCTTATTTATAATGGCTGCTTCTCTACTCGGTGGCCTCCACTTCGACGGCATGAAACTTCTCAACGACGCCGTCTTGTACATATTTGGGCTAAGCCGAGTGCCTGCCGCCCTGCCCGGCACCTTCTGTAAGTCATTTTTTGTTTCATACTTCTTTCTCCCTAACTCAACATCTTCTGATTTTGCAGCCGAGATGATGTGGGAAGCGGCCCTCGATGATGCCCTGGGCATGGATGACGAAGAGTTAAACGCCCGGGCGGCCGAACAACTGCGTCTGCGCCAGGCCAGTCTGCCCGACCAACCTCCGATTCCTGAGAGCGCGGAGCCCGCCCCTCAGGCTCCTTCTGCCCTGGCTCTAGGGAGCCGGTCGGCTCATCAAAATCTTCTGCCTCAGCAAGGTCCTCCGGCAAGCAGAAGGTTCAGCCTTCCATGCAGAAGCCTCTCCCTTCCAAGCGGAAGGCCAGCGCTTCTATCCGTATAGAGGAACCGACAGAGGTAGGCCGGTCCTCTTCTGACTCTCCCGACCCGGAACCTTTGCAGAGGTGCCCGAGGACTTCAGCGTCGGGCTCTCACTCTCAACCTGCAGAGGCAACTGCCAGCCCGGCTAGAGCGAGCCGGTCAGCTGATGCACCGGGTTCATCTCGTTCGGGGGAACGACGTTCGCAGCCGTGTGGCTATGGCGTATATCTTCCCTCGGTCGACCCAGCGACCCCCTTCGAAGTCCAGCAGCGGCTTACCCTTTACGGGGAATTGGCAGACTGCTGGGAGCAGGGTATGAGGGAGGGGACTTCCAGACCCCCGATCCGACTGGCAGACCAATTCCTTCAGGATGCTACGCATGTAAGTCCGATGCTTCGATGCTTAATCACCTTGCTTCTTTCTAACATTTTTATTATAGTTTTGGGCCTCCTGCTCGAGCGTCGCCTATTCCTTGGTTATCAACACCAGGGGACGCCGAGCGGCCGAGCGGCGGCTCGCGGAATTGGAGCTCCGCCAGGCGCACGCTAACTTACCGGCCGGTGAGGAGGGTACAGCTATTCTCCGCTCGGAGATACTGGACCTTAAGGAGAAACTCCGTTCCGCCGAGGCGCTACTGACGGAGGAAACCACCCGAGCGGAGGCAGCCGAGCGGGCGTATGCCCGATCTTCCTCCCTGCACGCGACCCTTGAGCAGGAGAGGAAGAAGGCTCTGGCTATGCAGCGCTGTGCCCGATCGGACCTCGACAAGAAGGCTGTCGAGGCCCAAGCCTTGAAGGCGGAACTAGACAAGATGATGAAGTCTTCGGAGGAGCTCCGGGCAACCCTGAATGAAAAAGAGCAAGAACTGGCGACTCGGGAGTCGGACTTGAATGCCAAAGAGAAGGCTTTAGACATACGAGGAGACGAGCTCCATTTGTCTGAAGGACTGCTGGCCTCTCAAGCCGTTGCCTTGGAGGAGAAGGACAAGGAGCTAGCTAACCTCCGGGCGGAAATTGACAGCCTGAAGCTGCACCAAGTAGGCGAGCCCGCCCGGATGGACGCACATCGCCTGGCTTACATCAACTCCAAAGAGTTTGGCCAGCAGCTGGGCAAGCGGACATCTGGCATGTTCAAGATGGGCTTAGAAAGCGCTGTTCTGCAGCTCCAAGAGAGCGGTCATCTGCCTGCCGACCTTCCTGCCAATGCCGTCCATGTGAGCCGGGTCAAGGAGCTACTCCCTAAGGACTTTTTCCAGCCCTTTACCTAAATTGCAATCATGTAATCTTGAGCTGCCGGTTGGGGCTCCTTTTTGTAATGCTTCCGAGTAACCATTAAAGAAAAAAGCTTTTTCCTTTAACGTGTTATTTTAGATAATGATTAAGTAGATGTCGCTGATCGGCTATCCGGGTGAGGGATATGGATCGCCTTGAGCCCGACCGGAGAGCCGAACTAAGCGCGGGAAAAATGGTTGTCAGGTAGCTGACTGGTTGATCTGACTAAGGTGTGAGTCACCCCACGCCCGTTCAGGGAACTAAGCTACTTCAGAGAAATGGCTGTGTAAGCTAGCCGACTAATTGGTGGTCCTTCCCGAGGGATGTGGATCGCCACACGCCCGGTCAGAGAGTTAAACTAAGGGATCCGGCCAAGTAGAAACCCGCTGGTCGGGGGTTCGGCCTACGGGATGTGGATCGTCACACGCCCGACCGAATTCTGATACGCGCTTCTGGGCGGGCTGATGTTTAAATCAGTCGTCGCCTCAGGCTTCCAAAGGGAACCAATCTTCTGCGTGGGATGCCACGCATCCGACCAGACACCGCTTTGGGCTTCCGGATGGGCAAATCTTGCACGTGGGCTGCCACGCTTCCGACCGGGAACCAATCCAGGCTTCCGAGTGGGCAGACGCTTCCAGTCAGTCGCCGACTCAGGCTTCCAAAGGGAGCCAATCTTCTGCGTGGAACGCCACGCATCCGACCGGACATCTCTTCAGGCTTACGGATGGGCCGATCTTCCACGTGGGCTGCCACGCTTCCGACCGGGAACCAGACCAGGCTTCCGAGTGGGCTGACGCTTCCAGTCAGTCGCCGACTCAGGCTTCCAAAGGGAGCCAATCTTCAGCGTGGACGCCACGCATCCGACCGGACATCTCTTCAGGCTTCCGGATGGGCCGATCTTCCACGTGGGCTGACACGCTTCCGACCGGGAACCAGACCAGGCTTCCGAGTGGGCTGACGCTTCAGTCAGTCGCCGACTCAAGCTTCCAAAGGGAGCCAATCTTCTGCGTGGGACGCCACGCTTCCGATCGGGAACCGCTTTAGGCTTCCAGATGGGCCAGTCTTCCACGTGGGCCGCCACGCTTCGGACCGGGAACCAATCNATTTATTTTAATAAATGAATATTCACTATTTGAGTATACATGTTTATGTATTTGATTGAGATCTTAAACTCATTTACTGAATGTCCGCAATACAATTCACAGCATGAGAGAATTTGTGATGAATTCACAACTAGTGATTATCTCTACATGTGTAATTGTGAAGTATTGAAATTGTCCCTAGTCGATGAATTGATAAATACGGACACTATCAATTCTGTTGAGACTAGCATGGGTTATTCTCTAATCAGCTGATTCTCACTGGCTGGTGACATTGGGATGTCCGGAGATAAACATGAATGCTAGTTAAGGGAACTAGTTCATTGGAGTGACTGGCTATAAAACTTCATATGGTAGTCTATATATAGATATGTCAATGAAGTTCTTACTGCAGCTTAAGTGTGATGTTCCTTTGACTTGCGGTGTTCAAGTCATCTTGGTCATGGAGACTTATACTTTGACATCTTAAGCAAGCATCTCTAAGGAGGTGTGGACCCAGGATGATTGGGTATAAGCCGAAGTGCCCGAAGATGTTTGAACAGTCTACAAAGGATTCACCACTCCTTGCGAGGAGATGTATACCCAAGGCCTATCGTCGGATTGTTACTCGAAGCCTCTGGCCAGAGCATGACATGTTCAGAGTATGAATCTCTTAAATACATGAGAGTAATTAGAATCCGTAGGACGAGAAAACGTTACTTGGGCTAGGTGTGACGTAGTCAGCTTAGTGGGGACTGACACACATAGACCATGTCCTGAACCAAGTGGGTATAAGATGGTGAAGGGAATGGGGCACGATTCATTATAGCTGCTGAAGGGTTTCAGAATAGTTTCTGAGGTCAACCGTTGATCTTTTGATTAATTGGGGATCATGATGTACTACTAGGTGCCACTCATGATCGTTCTATAATTGGTTAATTATAGACGACCAACATAAATCGAAAGCCTATTTAGTCACACGCACTACGAGTAATCCGAGGGATTTAAAATGAGTTGAAAATTGGACTTTCTAATCAAGAGAGATTAGGTTTGGTTAAGCCAAACGATAAGTCAAATCTGAATTTTTCAGAGACGCATCGGAAGCGTAAAATGGCTAAGTCTTTTGAAGACTTAATAGATGAATTAAATAAGTTTAATTCATTGGGGCGTGGCTTGGATGGGCCGGCCAAAGAGAGTCTCCATCCTCTTTGCTTGGCCGGCCACAACAAAGGGAGAGAACCAAGTTTTTGGTTCAATTTATAAAATAAACCAAGTGTGGTTTGTTTTATAAAATTATGGATGATATAAATTTTTTATATAATAAACCAAGGTTTGGTTTATTTTTCATGAAAATTAAAATGAACCATGGATTGGTTTATTTTATTTTATAAAATCAATCATGGATTGATTTACCATGATAAGAAAATTTATTCCATAAGAAAAAAGGAGACTTGGTCGGTTTTTATCATGAATTAAAATATGATAAAACTTGGCATGATGGAATAAGTCATAGAAAATTTATTCCATAAGAAAAAAGAGACTTGGCGGTTGAGAGGCCACTATATAAAGGACCCAAGGCAAGGCTTGGAAATCAATCAAAGTATTCTTGCCTGGGCTCTCTCCCTCTTCTCCCTTCTTTCTCTTGGCCGGCCACAAGGCTCTTCTTCCTTCTTCTTGCCGTGAGCACAAGGAGAAGCACCGAGGCGACAAAGTTCTTCCGTTGGGACGATCTTCCTCTCCGGCCATTATCACCTTAGGATTGGGCGCAAGTCATCTTCCTCCTTCTCGCCGGAATTGTGATTCCGGCCAACCTTGGTTGTGAGTTTTTCCGATGTGATTACTTCTCTCTTGGTTTTCTTGTCGCGTTCTCGGAGAATCTAGTAGTTCTCGAGAACACGAAACTCGTGGCTTTGCGAAGTCATCCCGAAGATACTCGACGTGGACGTGAATAGAGGCGGAGCTTCTGAGGGACGCTTACGGTTAGATCTCGTCCCTTCCTTCGAGTTACGCGAGGTAATACGTAAATTAGTTTACGTTTCTGCAAAATTTTAAATATATGATCATGTCTACACAAGATAAAATTCCATGCTTAGATGTGTGGTTAAATAATTTGAGAAATTATTTATGCTAAACCTTCCGCTGCACGTAATTAATTTTAAAATTACAAACCCGCATCCATGTCAACATGCACCCAGTCCCAACAGTGGTATCAGAGCCGGTTAGTGTTCGACATAATCATATAATTGTTTTGCGGAAAACTTTGTCATGATCTCAATTTTGAAAAATTTTCCAACTATGGAAACTTTCCAATTATGGTAAATTTTCAATTTAGGAATTTCAAAGTTTTGGAAATCATCATGAAATTTCGCAAACTTTTGAAATATCCCTGTTTCTGAAATTTTATTATAATTGTGAAAACTTTCCATTTTTGGAAATTTCCTATTTTGAAAATTTTCCAATTTTGGAAAAACGTAAGTTTTCTTTGTACCAGAAACTTACAATTATTCTGAAATCCTTTTATTTTGGAAACTTTCCATTTATGGAAAGCTCGCAATTTTGGGCACTTTCTTTCAAGAAAGTCTAGACAAATTATGGGAATATTAATTGGCATTTAAATTCATAATTGGAAATTAAATTATTTACAAAATTCTTTATTTTGGATTGAGCCTCGGGGAACCGTCCAATTTAAAGTTAGTTGTTATAATTAAATTTCCTAAATTGAATTTAAACTGTCAAATGTTTAATTTGGATTGAGCCTTGGGGAGCCGTCCAAATTATATTATTAATAAATTCTTATTTTGGATTGAGCCTTGGGGAGCCGTCCAAATTAAGTTATTGATATTAATTTTCCATAAATAAAATATGTGATCAAATCTTGGAAATTTTGAGGTGATTCTCAAACGATAATTTCCTTATTTGATTTATGAGGTGATACTCTTACATATTATTGTCTCCAAAATTAATTAGGAAAATTATTTCCTATAGAGTATATTTCCTTAAATAAGATTTTCATGAAAATAATATGTGGTTGAATTAAGGGAATCTGTCTCTTAATTTAATAAGATTTGATTTAGAGAAATCAAAGTCTTAAACATATTAATTCCGAAATTGATTATGATAATTTAGGAAATTATTTCCCAAAAACAATTCCTTGAATAAAGTATGAAATTAGAATTAGGAAATCCGATTCCTAATTCAATTAATGAGACTTGATAAATTAAGTCACATACATACTTTATTAAGGAAATCGTTAGTACATGACATAATTATATGTCATGAATGTGCTTAAAAGAAAAAGATGAGACTCAAAATCCCTTACAAAATATTAAGGCCAACACCTTCCATTAATATGATTAGAACCGAAGTTTTGTTTCTCGTTTGAGTTGATGGACACATCCATGCCCGGCTTGAACGTCAACATGTTCAAACCATGGAATTAGTTTATGATTAATATAGATGGAGTCAGAGGTTAATCCTTAGTTTTGGTTGTTGGGCACATCCAAGACTGACTAAACAGTTGAATGAGCTCCAACCATATTAAAACTATTTCTTGATTAATGGGTCAGCCTTAAGCTTGGAGCATCGATTTGTTGTGCCACAGCCAAGGTCGATGTAAAGAGAGGTGCAGTTGGGTGCTATGTATATTGTTGCATACTTGTTAATGAGTTAACAACTCAATGATATATGCAAACATTCAATTAGTTGATAGCATAATGTGATAGTTACATATGTGTAATATGTAATCGGTATAATTACCTACCTTCATAGCTAAGAATAACTTGATGGACTCCAGCCATGGTTGTTCTTATCTATGGATGGATATCAACCTATTTGGAGATGTTCCTATGATCTCCTGAATTGATAAAAAGGGTTATTCAATTCGAAAAATAAATAGGATTTAATTAATGTATATTGATGCATTCTTTACCATTCTCATCACATAACCTCAATTTGTATTTCTAGGATAATCATCTGATCATGTCTTCTCTGAATTTGTGTTCCATTTTGGACACCAATAAGTTAACTAAGGCCAAAAGGATTGAAAATGCACCAAAAGGCACTTGCCATCACTGCGGCAAGGAGGGTCACTGGCGAAGAAACTGCAAGGTTTATCTTGAGTCCTTGAACAAGAAGGCATCCGATGCCCCATCCTCTTCAGGCATCTTCGTTATTGAATGTCACTCTATTTCCTCGTACACCTGGGTACTTGATACTGGGTGTAGCTCACATATATGTAATGACATACACGGGCTAAGGAATAGAAGAAGACTCGTCAAGGAAGAAGCTAATTTGCGAGTTGGAAATGGAGCAAAGATTGTTGTTATTATCATCGGAACATATTTGCTAAAGCTCCCTACTGAACTTGTCTTAGAATTGGATAATTGTTATTTTGTTCCTTCGTTAATAAAGAACATTGTATCTATTTTATGCTTGAATGAAAAGGGTTACTATTTAACTTTTAGTAACAATTGCTGTTACATAACTTTAAATGGTGTTCTTTATGGGACTGGAACTTTATGCAATGGTATCTACATGATATCTACATGTTAGATTTATCCGATGACGTTTTCAATATCGAAGTTAGCAACAAACGTGCTCGAATAGATAATCAAATAGACTCCTATACGTGGCATTGTCGTCTTGGCCATGTAAGCAAGAAACGCATGACCAAATTACACCGATGTGAAATTCTAGAATCATTTGAACCTGGTTCATTTGATACATGCGAATCATGCTTAAAAGGCAAGATGATCAAATTACCCTTTTCCAAAAAAGGTAAACCAGTGGGAGAATTGCTTGGTCTAATACATACTGATGTATGTGGACCAATGTCAACTGTTGCACAAGGAGGCTATAGCTACTTCATTACCTTTATCGATGATCACTCACGATTCGGGTATGTATTCTTAATGAAACACAAATCTGAAGCTTTTGAGAAATTCAAAGAGTTCAGAAGTGAAGTAGAGAAACAGCTTGGCAAAAGTATTAAGATACTTCGATCCGATCGGGGTGGTGAATACTTAAGTCAAGAGTTTCAAGATTATCTTAGGGACAATGGGATATTGTCTCAATGGACTCCGCCATATACACCACAGCATAATGGTGTATCTGAGAGGCGTAACTGAACCTTGATGGACATGGTTAGATCTATGATGAATCATGCAACTCTTCCAAAATCCTTTTGGGGCTATGCGCTTAAGACAGCTGTTTACTTGCTAAACAGAGTCCCGACTAAGGTAGTCTCTACTACTCCATATGAGACGTGGAATAGTAAGAAACCTCATTTATCTCACCTAAAGATATGGGGTTGTCCTGCTTATGTAAAGCGGACTGTATCAGACAAATTGGATGCTAAGTCTGATAAATGTCTATTTATTGGATACCCTAAGGAAACGAATGGTTACCAATTCTATCATCCCTTGGAACAAAAGGTGTTTGTTTCAAGGCATGCTGTATTTCTAGAAAAAGAATTTCTTTTACAAGAAAACAGTGGGATTGGCATTGAACTTGAAGAAGTTCAAGAAACTCCAATAGACATTACAGAGACACCTAGTCTAGACCCACAACCAATAACTCATAATGATGAGCTATCAGTTGAACCTAAAATAACACCACTTCTTCGTAGGTCTGATAGGACACGCAATATTCCAGAGAGATACGGATTTCTCATAAGTGAATCGAATGACGTGTTACTCATTAACGATGATGAACCTATCAGTTATGAAGATGTTCTGAAAAATTCAGAAAGGGATAAATGGCTTGAAGCCATGAAGTCGGAAATGGATTCCATGTACAAAAATCAAGTATGGGACTTGGTTAACCCACCTGAAGGGATTAAGCCCATAGGGTGCAAGTGGGTTTTCAAGAAGAAAACCGACATGGAAGGTAATGTTGTTACCTTTAAGGCTAGATTAGTGGCAAAAGGATATCGTCAGAAACAAGGAATTGATTATGACGAAACATATTCGCCAGTAGCTATGCTTAAATCCATTCAGATGCTCCTGGCCATAGCAGCTCATTATGATTATGAGATATGGCAAATGGATGTGAAAACAGTTTTCCTTAATGGAAACCTGCTTGAGGATGTATACATGATACAACCTGAAGGTTTCACATCGGTTAATAAAACCAAAGTATGCAAGCTTCGACGATCCATATATGGACTAAAGCAAGCATCCAGGAGCTGGAACATCTGTTTTGATGAGACAATCAAAGAGTTTGATTTCTCACAAAATCCTGATGAACCTTGTGTGTACAAGAAGGTTAGTGGGAGTGCAGTCGTATTCCTAGTGTTATATGTCGATAACATATTACTTATAGGAAACGATATATCAGTCTTACAGTCAGTTAAAATTTGGTTGTCCAAAACTTTCTCCATGAAAGACCTGAGAGAAACAACCTATATCCTTGGGATTAGAATCTATAGAGATAGATCAAAACGGTTGCTTGGTCTTTCGCAGTCTACATATATAGATCGAGTGCTAGAAAGGTTTAGCATGTCGGAATCCAAGAAAGGTTACCTTCCCATCAGGCATGGGATCAACCTTTCGAAGTCTATGTGTCCGCGCACAGAAGACGAGAGGATTTGCATGAATAAGATTCCTTATGCATCCGCAATAGGATCTATCATGTATGCTATGTTATGTACTAGGCCCGATGTATCGTATGCTTTGAGCGTCACAAGTAGATACTGTTGGATCGAGAAAACCGATAGAGGGGGGTGAATATCGGAAAACTTTCGGATTTGAAAACTTAAGAGAAATTGCACAGCGGAAGTTAAAAACACACAACGTAAACACGAGAGGTTTTACTTGGTTCGGAGCCTAGGTCGACTCCTACTCCAAGGCCCACGGTCGTTGACCGTTTACTTTGGGCAATTATATATAGGCGCAAAAATAATTTACAAATATTGATTACAGAGTAAGTGCAGTAAATTGAAATTCACTCTTCTTTACCGACATCCGAAGTAGATTGACTTTTTCAGGAGCAGCAGGACGTCGTCGGCTCGAGTTGGGCAGTTTCCGGAGCGAGGCGTGAGAGCAGAAGAGCGTAGAAGCGTTGTGTTCGAGATGTTCTTTGAAGCCTGGGCGTTGGGTGCTATTTATAGCACCTCGGGGCGCCCTGGACGTCGGGGGCGCCCCCCCCCCCCCACGTGTCACGTGATCCGAGATTCTCTCGGTCAACCTTTATCCCACTCGAATAGGGATGAGGTTTGACCCTGGGGGCGCCCTGGACGCTGGGGGCGCCCTGATTGACTCCTTCTGCGCGGGCTTCTCGGCTGGATAAGGGTGATTGGCTTCACTAGCATAGGCGCGGGGCGCCTTGGCTGTTGAGGGCGCCCTGGGCGCTGAAGGCACCCTGGCTGCTGGGGGCGCCCTGGTTGCTGAGGGCGCCCCAGCCAGTAGTCAGCCGAAGCTCCTTTTTGCTTCATTTGTTTCTTGTTCACCTTAGGGGCGCCCTGGACACTCAGGGCGCCCTACTCAGCTGCTGCCTCACTCCTTGAGGCTCTCTGAGCTGCAGACACACGTTCCTTTGGTCCTGCATCCAGGGTTAGTCCGAAAACAACATAAAGCAGTAAGTTGTTAGTTTTTATACAGCCTTAGCTGTCTTGGTTCTGACTTTGGGCCTCCCAAATGGAGCCCTAGGTCGAACCGACGCCTACTATTCCCTCGACGGGGAACGCGTCCTCACCTACTCCTCTCGGGAGAGTTTACTTGATGCCAACCCTTCCTCTGGTTGGACTTTTGCCTCGCGGTCCTTCGCCAGGTCTTGGATATCGGGCTGTCCTTCGCCCGGTGCCTAGCATTCCTTCGCTAGGGCTTTAGTCCCAAGCTGTCCTTCGCCTGGCGCCTAGCAGTCCTTCGCTAGGGCTTTGTATCCTAGCAGCCCTTCGCTAGGTGCCCAGCAGCCCTTCGCCAGGTCTTTGATGACTAGCAGCCCTTCGCTAGTTGCCTAGCAGTCCTTCGCTAGGGCTTGGTGACTAGCAGCCCTTCGCTAGTTGCCTAGCAGCCCTTCGCTAGGGCTTTGCATCCTGGCATTCCTTCGCCAGGTGCCTAGCAGTCCTTCGCTAGGGCTTTTTCTGCACACTCAGTGAACAACGTTAGATCACAAATAGTACTTAACTTTGAATCCTTTGCCAATATCAAAACAAGGTTCGATATGGTGCTTTCTACACCAACAATCTCCCCCTTTTTGATTTATGGCAACACAATTCAAAGTTAAGTAAAAACTTATAATATTTAAGCACGACAGTTAAAATTAATCAATTTGAGTAGAGTAAACAACCAATGTAGTCAGTTAAAATTAATCAATTTGAGCAGAGTAAACAACCAATGTAAAAAAATTTTATTAACATACTTAACTTTAACTTATTAACATACTTAACTTACTTAACTTAACTTATTAACATACTTAACTTTGACTGAGAGGCACTTATTAACATACTTAACTTTGACTGACCTTTCCTCCCCCTTTGACATATATCAAAAACATACATGGGCGAACAAGGTATCTAATAGGGAGTTTTGAGTTTTACCAAAATAAATTTAAGTAAAGGAGTTTAAAAACATAGTTTTCAAGAAAATCTTTAAGTAATGGATTTCATAATTAAAAAAATGATGTTCAAAGTAATAGATGTTTTGAAAATACATGAAGCTCCCCCTTAATGTTACAACTCTTCTCCTTATATTTTAGAGAAAGCTTGCAAAAACTTGCAACATAGTTTTTCAAAAATTATTTACTTAGAGACATTTGTCAAAATTTTCACAAAGTTTTTGCTCAGACAAATTTACTAAGAAAAAAAAATTTACTTAAAAAAAATATGTACATAAAAACGTTTGAAAGATTTAGACATACTTAAAAAATTTGAAGCACTAGAAATACTTAAAAGCACTTGAAGTAGTTTGAAATTTTAACAGCACTTAGCGCTTAAAAACAATTTGAAGTACTTAAAAATTTTGCTTTACTTTTTGAAAAAGAGATAAAAGTTTAAATGAAGAAAAAATTCCTTTTCTCTTTCTTGCTCTTCCCCTGGAATATATTTTGAAGTAAGTTTGTGTATCAGAGCCTATGAGTTTTGAAAACATAAAAATATTTGTAGGCAAGTCTTTGAGAAGATTCACGTGCTTAGAACATTATTGCCTTGAAAAGTATTAGTACTTTTGAAAACATTATATAAAAGTACTTTTAAAAGATAGTATGCCTTTTTGAAAATAGAAGTACTTTTGAAACAAAATGTTATGAGAAGAATGTTATGCATTTTGAAAACATAATATTTTACTTGACTAGGTTTCTTTTCCAGTCTGACACAATCCTAGGAACCCTTGTTAACTACAAGGATATTTTCCTATGTGTCCTGGAAATTCTCAAGATTCAAGCAAATATTACTTCTAAAGGTATTTCAAAAATGGTTTACTAAACCATATTTTTAAAGGCAAATTACTTGTATTTTCAAAAGAATTTTGAAAATTTAATGTATTAGAACATATTATTTTGAAATGTTCAATAATTCATTTAATTTAACCTCCCCCTAAATTTGATATAGTCCTCGGAAGCTTGTTGGCCACAAGTATTCTTCCTCTAAGTCTTTAGGGTTCAGTTCAGATCAAAGGAATTTATCTAACAATTTCAAAACAAATAATTACCAAAAAAAATATTTCAGAAATTCTTCTTTTGACTCAAACTCCCTCCTAAATTTGACACATCCTAGGAGTCCTTGTAGATCATGAAGTGGACCTTCCTCTGTGCCTTTAGGTTTATTAAAATCAAAAGAAAAATTTTGAATAACCTTCTGAGTATGATAACTTTCAAGGAGATACATTTTTGAAAATAGTTTTCGAAAAATATTTTGAAATGATGATAATTTTCAAACAGATAGTAGTATACGAAGGTTTTTGAATCAATTTTTGAAAACCTTATCGACATGATAATAAGATTTAGAGCATAAGGTTTTTGAAAAACAATTTAATTTTTTGAAAAGTATTAAAAGAAACTCCCCCTGTATCTGACACAGTCTGACTTTTATCTAAGTTCTTTAAGGAACTTCAGTGTTGACCAGGTTTGACTATGTTGACTAGGGTTTGACTGTGTTCCCCAAGCTTGACTCAGTTGACTATGTTTTACCAATCAATAACTAAACCAAACAAGATTCTATTTAAAATGGGTCTATTTTAACATGAAATTCAATATTTTAAAAAAATAGAGATGAAAAGGAGGGTACAGTAAACTGAATTAATTTGAAAAATTTTGAATAACTTTTGCAAACCTTTTTATTTATTTAAAAGGATAGTGAATTATGCTTTTAGGTCCTAGATGTCTCACCCAGTTCTACATGATCAAGCATGTTAACCTTATGGGTTTTGTGAGACAAATTTAAATAGAGGTAAGGATTTTACTTTGAAGAGTCATGATTAATTTTGAAAAATTGAATCAACTTTGAAAACCATTTTAATGAATTTTAACTTTATTTTGGAAAAAGTAGTTGAGTCTAAGATCAATTGAAATTTGTGTTAGATTTGAATTTGACAAGAAGTAACTTGAATTTGAATTTCAAAAATTGGCTTCCAGGTCTTGGCGAGGCACTAGGCCTTCTTTGGCTGTAGCCTTATTGGATCATCAACCTTTCCTAGACAAAGCCTTTTAGTGAAATTTCATCTTCAAAAATTACTTTTTGATAAATTCTGGTCAAACTAGTTTGGGTCTTGGATCGGTAGCTTCGGCTAGTTCCGCCAAGATGGCTTCCCTAACGTACTATCATCTCACCGCAACCCAATACTATGTTGTTCAAATTTCAGTTAAACTGATTTAGTCCTTACATTAACCAATCCTAATTCTAAGCAAAAAAATAAAAAGAAACGCATAATTAAAACAAACAATTGTCTAAGTAAGGTCACAATTGGAGTAATACTCCGGATTTTCAAAATCAGCAAGATTATGAATTAAATTTTCTAACTTATTGACCTTATGTTTTAGGGTTTCATTTTCTTGTTTCAATTTTCTAAAGTTTGCTTTAATTAAGTTACATGAATCAATCACATTATTCAAGGTAAATAACGGATTTTCAAATATTGTAAATTTACCTTTTCGATCGTTTGTCCGGCATTCTTGGTAGCTCTTTTATCTGTGCATTCACGTTGGTAATGCCCGAACTCCTGGCACTTGAAGCATTGGATGCGACTTTTGTCCCTTCGTGCTTTTGGAACTGGTTCCTTTGTCGCTATCGGTGGTGTCGTTTGACTCTTACGAGTAGGACACTCACTTTGGTAGTGCCCTCTCTCCCTGCATGTGTAACAAATTACATGATTTTTAAAATCTAATTTTACACTTTTACCTTTTGGTTCCTTATTGGGAATCTCCCCCTTGATTCTTGCTGCCTCGAATCTAGGCTCATCTTCTGATTCTGTGTCTGAGTCGGACTCGGGTACTAGTTGAAGCTCCTTCTTTGGTGGTTCTTTGAGATTTTTCCCTGCAAAAGAATTTACACCTTCCTCGACCATTACAGTATCTGTTTGATTATTTAATTCAAATTTTGAAAAGAATTCAAAATTAGTTATCGTCTCAGTCGATTCGTCGTCTGATTCTGGTTCGACTTTGGATTCGGGTTCAGACTCTGACTCGACTGTTTGTGCTTGGACCGAAAGGGCAAGATAACTTACCTGATCTTCTTCTTCATTTGAGATCTCTTGATGAAGATTAATCAAATTTTCTCAGATTTCTCTAGCACATCTGCATGGACCTACTAGCTCGAGTTGCTCCTTGGTTAGTCCACATTGTAGGATTGCAGTTGCCCTTGCATCGGTCTCAATTTGATTGAGGGTGTGTTCATCCAGTTTGTCCCACTCGATTGATGACTCATCTTCTACGGGAAACGAGAATCCCGTTTGGATGATCTGCCATAAGTCCATGTGGGCCTTCAAAAGGGACTCCATTTGACATCTCCAAAACGTGAAGTTCTCGCCGGAGAATAGTGGTGGACGTGCACTGTTCCACTCTTGGTTGACCATTTAATATAAACCTTGCACACAAACAAAATAACAGAAATGTACCAAGACTTGGTCTTGGATTAGTAGTGCGGTAGAGAGAAAATAGCCTAAGATAAATATTGCATGAATTTCGAGGAAGAATAATAAAATAATAATAAAAGCTTTTGAGATAAATTTTTAGAAAATGAATATTCTGATTAATGAGAAAATAGGAGTAAAAAAAATTGCTCGAATTAAGGAGGCATGAATTTCGAGAAAAAATATTAAAATAATATTTAAAAAAAGTTTATGACAAATTTTCAAAAATTGTTTGTTTTATCAATTCTGACTTATGGTACAAAAATAAGAATTCAAAATTGAAAAATTGTTTGTTTTAAATACACCTACAGATATTATTTGAAATAACGATCGAGTGGTGTTGCACCACCTCGATTAAAGAAAAAGAAAATTCGAACGAAATATTTAAAGAAAATTCGAACGAGAAAAAGAAAATAAAAATCCGAAAAATATTTTCAAACTGGTGGTTGCACCAAGTTTGAACTTCCCCGCTCTGATACCACTTGTTGGATCGAGAAAACCGATAGAGGGGGGGTGAATATCGGAAAACTTTCGGATTTGAAAACTTAAGAGAAATTGCACAGCGGAAGTTAAAAACACACAACGTAAACACGAGAGGTTTTACTTGGTTCGGAGCCTAGGTCGACTGCTACTCCAAGGCCCACGGTCGTTGACCGTTTACTTTGGGCAATTCTATATAAGCGCAAAAACAATTTACAAATATTGATTACAGAGTAAGTGCAGTAAATTGAAATTCACTCTTCTTTACCGACGTCCGAAGTAGATTGACTTTTACCGGAGCAGCAGGACGTCGTCGGCTCGAGTTGGGCAATTTCCGGAGCGAGGCATGAGAGCAGAAGAGCGTAGAAGCGTTGTGTTCGAGATGTTCTTTGAAGCCTTGGCGTTGGGTGCTATTTATAGCACCTCGGGGCGCCCTGGACGTCGGGGGCACCCCCCCCCCCACGTGTCACGTGATCCGAGATTCTCTCGGTCAACCTTTTTCCCACTCGAATAGGGCTGAGGTTTGACCCTGGGGGCGCCCTGATTGACTCCTTCTGCGCGGGCTTCTCGGCTGGATAAGGGTGATTGGCTTCGCTGGCATAGGCGCGGGGCGCCTTGGCTGCTGAGGGCGCCCTGGGCACTGAAGGCGCCCTGGGCACTGAAGGCGCCCTGGCTGCTGGGGGCGCCCTGGTTGCTGAGGGCGCCCCGACCAGTAGTCAGCCGAAGCTCCTTTTTGCTTCATTTGTTTCTTGTTCACCTTGGGGGTGCCTTGGACACTCAGGGTGCCCTACTCAGCTACTGCCTCACTCCTTGAGGCTCTCTGAGCTGCAGACACACGTTCCTTTGGTCCTGCATCAAGGGTTAGTCCGAAAACAACATAAAGCAGTAAGTTGTTAGTTTTTATACAGCCTTAGCTGTCTTGGTTCTGACTTTGGGCCTCCCAAATGGAGCCCTAGGTCGAACCGACGCCTATTGTTCCCTCGACGGGGAACGCGTCCTCACCTACTCCTCTCGGGAGAGTTTACCTGATGTCAACCGTTCCTCTGGTTGGACTTTTGCCTCGCGGTCCTTCGCCAGGTCTTGGATACCGGGCTGTCCTTCGCCCGGTGCCTAGCATTCCTTCGCTAGGGCTTTAGTCCCAAGCTGTCCTTCGCCTGGCGCCTAGCAGTCCTTCGCTAGGGCTTTGTATCCTAGCAGCCCTTCGCTAGGTGCCCAGTAGCCCTTCGCCAGGTCTTTGATGACTAGCAGCCCTTCGCTAGTTGCCTAGCAATCCTTCGCTAGGGCTTGGTGACTAGCAGCCCTTCGCTAGGGCTTTGCATCCTGGCATTCCTTCGCCAGGTGCCTAGCAGTCCTTCGCTAGGGCTTTTTCTGCACACTCAGTGAACAACGTTAGATCACAAATAGTACTTAACTTTGAATCCTTTGCCAATATCAAAACAAGGTTCGATATGGTGCTTTCTGCACCAACAGATACCAGTCTGATCCAGGAATGGATCATTGGGCGGCTGTCAAGATAATCTTCAAGTACTTGAGAAGAACTAAGGATGTGTTCCTAATATATGGAGAAGGTGATATGATAATACGTGGGTATACAGATGCCAGTTTCCAAACAGATAAGGATGACTCCAAATCTCAGTCCGGATACGTATTTATTTTGAATGGAGGCACAATAAGTTAGAAGAGTTCCAAGCAAGACACCGTAGCGGATTCTACCACGGAAGCGGAATATATTGCAGCTTCGAAAGCAGCAAAGGAAGCAGTCTGGATCAAGAAGTTTGTCTCAGAACTTGGTGTGGTTCCAACCATTGATGAAGCAATACCGGTTTATGGCGACAACAATGGAGCTATTGCACAAGCGAAGGAACCAAGGTCTCATCAGCAATCCAAACATGTGCTTCGTCGCTATCATCTGATCAGAGAGATTATAAGTAGGAATGATATACAAATTGAGAAAATTCCCACTGAAAGGAATTTAGCGGATCCTTTAACTAAGGTCTTGCCTCAAAGCAAGTTTGAGGGTCATGTTAGAACCTGTGGTATTGGATACCGTAGCGATTATCATTAGGCCAAGTGGGAGTTTGTTAGTGATATGAGAAAAATGTCCTAAGGTAATCGCCTTATGATTGTAATCATTTATTTTAATAAATGAATATTCACTATTTGAGTATACATGTTTATATATTTGATTGAGATCTTAAACTCATTTACTGAATGTCCGCAATTCAATTCACAGCATGAGAGAATTTGTGATGAATTCACAACTAGTGATTATCTCTACATGTGCAATTGTGAAGTATTGAAATTGTCCCTAGTCGATGAATTGATTAATACGGACACTATCAATTCTATTGAGACTAGCATGGATTATTCTCTAATCAGCTGATTCTCACTGGCTGGTGACATTGGGATGTCCGGAGATAAACATGAATGCTAGTTAAGGGAACTAGTTCATTGGAGTGACTGGCTGTAAAACTTCATATGGTAGTCTATATATAGATATGTCAATGAAGTTCTTACTGCAGCTTAAGTGCGATGTTCCTTTGACTTGCGGTGTTCAAGTCATCTTGGTCATGGAGACTTATACTTTGACATCTTAAGCAAGCATCTCCAAGGAGGTGTGGACCCAGGATGATTGGGTATAAGCCAAAGTGCCCGAAGATGTTTGAATAGCCTACAAAGGATTCACCACTCCTTGCGAGGAGATGTATACCCAAGGCCTATCGTCGGATTGTTACTCGAAGCCTCTGGCCAGAGCATGACATGTTCAGAGTATGAATCTCTTAAATACATGAGAGTAATTAAAATCCGTAGGACGAGAAAACGTTACTTGGGCTAGGTGTGACGTAGTCAGCCTAGTAGGGACTGACACACATAGACCATATCCTGAACCAAGTGGGTATAAGATGGTGAAGGGAATGGGGTACGATTCATTATAGCTGCTGAAAGGTTTCAGAATAGTTTCTGAGGTCAACCGTTGATCTTTCGATTAATTGGGGATCATGATGTACTACTAGGTGCCACTCATGATCGTTCTATAATTGGTTAATTATAGACGGCCAACATAAATCGAAAGCCTATTTAGTCACACGCACTACGAGTAATTCGAGTGATTTAAAATATGTTGAAAATTAGATTTTCCAATCAAGAGAGATTAGGATTGGTTAAGCCAAACGATAAGTCGAATCTGAATTTTTCAGAGACGCATCGGAAGCGTAAAATAGTTAAGTCTTTTGAAGACTTAATAGATGAATTAAATAAGTTTAATTCATTGGGGCGTGGCTTGGATGGGCCGGCCAAAGAGAGTCTCCATCCTCTTTGCTTGGCCGGCCACAACAAAGGGAGAGAACCAAGTTTTTGGTTCAATTTATAAAATAAACCAAGTGTGGTTTGTTTTATAAAATTATGGATGATATAAATTTTTATATAAACCAAGGTTTGGTTTATTTTTCATGAAAATTAAAATGAACCATGGATTGGTTTATTTTATTTTATAAAATCAATCATGGATTGATTTACCATGATAAGAAAATTTATTCCATAAGAAAAAAAGAGACTTGGTCGGTTTTTATCATGAATTAAAATATGATAAAACTTGGCATGATGGAATAAGTCATAGAAAATTTATTCCATAAGAAAAAAGAGACTTGGCGGTTGAGAGGCCACTATATAAAGGACCCAAGGCAAGGCTTGGAAATCAATCAAAGTATTCTTGCCTGGGTTCTCTCCCTCTCCTCCCTTCTTTCTCTTGGCCAGCCACAAGGCTCTTCTTCCTTCTTCTTGCCGTGAGCACAAGGAGAAGCACCGAGGCGACAAAGTTCTTCCGTTGGGATGATCTTCCTCTCCGGCCATTATCACCTTGGGATTGGGCGCAAGTCATTTTCCTCCTTCTCGCCAGAATTGTGATTCCGGCTAACCTTGGTTGTGAGTTTTTTCGATGTGATTGCTTCTCTCTTGGTTTTCTTGTCGCGTTCTCGGAGAATCTAGTAGTTCTCGAGAACACGAAACTCGTGGCTTTGCGAAGTCATCCCGAAGATACTCGGCGTGGACGCGAATAGAGGCGGAGCTTCCGAGGGACGCTTACGGTTGGATCTCGTCCCTTCCTTCGAGTTACGCGAGGTAATACGTAAATTAGTTTACGTTTCTACAAAATTTTAAATATATGATTGTGTCTACACAAGATAAAGTTGCATGCTTAGATGTGTGGTTAAATAATTTGAGAAATTATTTATGCTAAACCTTCCACTGCACGTAATTAATTTTAAAATTACGAACTCGCATCCATGTCAACATGCACCCGGTCCCAACAGTCACCAGACCGATCAGAGTTACCCCTGACCGATCAGGCTCCAGCCTGATCGGTCTACAGTAGGAAACTGGGAAATCGCGGCAGATCAGGATCGGTCACCGGATCGATCCACATGGTTGATGGGATTCCCAGCTCTCGCAGCCAACTCCCCCTGATCAGTCACCAGATCGATCAGGTTGTGTCATGATCGGTCTGGGGACCGATCAGGGAACTTCCTGACTAATCAGGATCCAACCTGATCGAACATAGAGAGAAGCTCGCAACATTTGATCGTTCACCAGAGCGATCTAAATAGTGTTCCTTATCGGTCACCAGACCGATCAGGAGTCGATCAGTAAGGTTCCCAATCTCACTGTATGCTCCCTGATCGGTCACCAGACCGATCAGACATAGGTGGATCGGTCACTAGACCGATCCACGAGGGAACTTCGTGCCAACTTCCCTGATCGGTCACCAGACCGATCCAGGCAAGGTCAAATCTCCTCTAAGTCACGAGAACAAGCTTCCAGCCCTTCTCTGACTCGTTCTTAGTCCCCCGGACCAAGACTTCGTGCCCAGTTTCACTCACCGGGACTTCAACCTAGCCCTCCAAGCTAGGGACTGACCCTCCAAGCCAGGGTTTCATCCAACCTAGCCCTCCAAGCTAGGACCTGGCTTCACTGACCAGGATTTCAAACACCTGGTTTCACTCACCAGGACCCGGCTTCACTCACCGGGATTTCAACCTAGCTTCACTCACTAGGATTTCCATCACCTAGCCCTCCAAGCTAGGACTTTTCACACCTAGCCCTCCAAGCTAGGACTTTTCCATACCTAACCCTCCAGATTAGGACTTTTCACATGCCAGCGTGCGATCTCCCGATCCACCTGGACTTAATCCGAATTCAATCAAACTTGAATCAAACTTAAATCCGTGTCAAACACCAAAATAACAATCAGGGTCAGACTGCATCAACAGATAGTTGATGTCATATTTCCTAATCTTAAAGGTGTCATTCCCACAACTGATGTTGTGGAGGCTGGCACCAGAGCCAACATATTTTACAAATGGTGAAATTTATCATCTTGATGGTTCCTCCATGACTGCTCTATACTATTATGAAGGAGTAAATCAGGTATCGAGCAGGCTCTATGTGGAAGAGTATTTCTATGATTTTTGCTGGAATTCGACCCTTACTTAATTATGTAAATCTACTACATGATTATCGGCTCGGCTACACTCAGGGCAACTAGAGCCAACATATTCTGCAAAAAGAAAGGGTGAAATTCGTCACCCTAATGGCCCCCTATGGCTGCCCACATCATTGGGAGGGAGTAAATCAAGTACCAAACAAACCCCATATGAGAGGGTATCTCTATGACTTTGTCGGGATTCGACAATTACTCAATTTTACAAATCTATCACATACTTATCAGCTCGGCTACGCCTAGGGAAACAACCAGAACCAACATATTGGAGCAAAAGGTAATAATGCTCACCTAGGCGACCCAGTATCATCGATCCCCCAGATAGATATAGACAGATAAATGACAAGGGACATTTTGCCCTAGCACGCGCAACTAGAGCCAACATATTTCTATAAAAGGTCACATGCTAACCCCAAGCGTCCCACACGGCCAGTCCTACAGATATTTGTATAGAGGTAAATTAAGAAACCAAGTAGACCACCACAACCAGAGCTAATATATTTTTCCAAGAGGTCATACGCAAACCCCGAGCGACCCACATGGTCGGCCTTATAATTATTTGTAGAGAGGTAAATCAAGAAACTGAGCAAACTACCATATGAGAGAGTATTTTTCTCCGACTTCGCTGGGAATCGACCCTTGCCCATTTCTGCAAATTTACCATATGGTGACCAACTTGACTATACCCTAGGGCACACATAGTCGTGGCAAAAGGCGATTCGCTCGCCCTCGACGTCCCTGTCAATCCATCCTATGACCAACACAGAGGAGGTAAATCACGGAGGTTACTAGCCCAGATAGTAACTAGCACATAAGGGAGGGCAGGCAGTTGCTTCGCCAGGATTTGACTCCCATAGCTTACGGTGGCAATGCCTTATGCGTTAACCTGGAGGCAAACATAGTGCCAAAAGGCGATTAGCTCACCTCCAGTGTCTCTGCCAACCCATCCCAGGGTCAATACGGAGGAGGTAAATCACAGAGACTACTAGTCTGGATAATGACTAATATATAAGAGAGAGCAAGCACTTAGCTTCGCTAGGATTTGACCCCTAGACCTCATAGTGACAACATCTCATGAGTTAGCCATTAGTTTATCCCATGGGGGCACTTGGATGCAAACATAAAAAAGGTGATTCGCTTACTCCCAACATCCTTGTCAACCTATTCCAGGGCCAACACGGAGTAGATAAATCACGGGAGCTACTAGCCGAGACAGTGACTAGCACATAAGGGTTGGCAAACACCTGGTTTCGCCAAGATTTAACCCTCAGACCTCATGATATTTAGGATCTAACAATCATAAGGAAACAAGCTGGGGACAAACATATATAGGCGGTAGGGGCAAACTTATATGGGTGGCAAAAGGTGATTCACTCCTCTCAGAGCTCCCACCAATCCATCCTAGGACAAACATATATAGGTGGGTGGTTTGCCACGAAAAGAAGGAATGGAGATAAAGGATGTGACGTTAAGAAATGTTTCCATCAAGTCTCAAGCTTCAGCATTAGAATCACATGGCAAGGTGCTTGTTGTTGCCAATCTTGCAAACACTAATGCTCTTATACTGAAATAGTTTGCTCCATCTATTCCAGCAAAGAATATCACTTATCTGACAAGACTAGATCATAACAGGGCACTAGGACAGATTTCTGAACGATTAAATGTTCAAGTTAGTGATATTAAGAATGTTTTCATTTGGGGAAATCATTCTTCTACTCAGTATCCTGATGTAAGTCATGCAATTGTTAAGACACCGAGTGGAGAAAAATCTGACCGTGAGCTTGTTTTTGATTAGGAATGGCTCAAGGGAGAATACATCTCAACAACGTGGTGCTGCAATCATCAAAGCAGAAAAACAAGATCTAGAGCAAGTTTGTCAAGTAAAGCTTCTAGATTCAATCAAGTCAATTCGTCATCTCAGTAAGCAAAGGAAATATTCTACGAGTATGTCAAAGAAAAGAATTAAAAGGAGGCGGAACATCAGTTAAAAGAGATGAAAGCTGATAAATATGAGCGAAATGGTCACTATACCTTGCATCTTTTTAGTTTGATATGTAGCAAACAAGTTCATTGAGACATCTTTTTAGTACTAGAGAGGTTGTCATTAAGTGCTCAAGGATGTTTTCAAAGAGATAACATGATTGAGCGATCTTGAGTTACTATCGTAGGTGGCTTCTTATAGCATTCTACTTCCCGATTTACTCTGGCGGCCGATGGAAAACTTCCGTGTGGCCGGGCCGGTCGTCCGAGGTTGGTTGGAAAAACCTCGTTAATCATTTTTTTTCTTATAGCATTCTATTTTGTGTTTTCTTCAATATCGAACAAATATCGTTACCAATAACTGCTTATAGTTTGATACTTGCATCCTATCTTCTGTATAAGAAGTTGAATTACTTCCAAGCGGTACCTCTCACTGGCTGACAATGACTAAATGTAAGAACACACCTGATTTATTGATGGAGAATCAATCTAACATCATCCTCAGAATTTCAAATGATGATAACTTTTGACTCGGAATTTAGAATCAGGTTTTCTCAACGGCCACGTATGCAGAATTTGAAAATCTATGTTTATTACCGGGAAATCCGTAACCGTCAATTTTGGGACTCAAATTCCACCATTTAGGCCACATCCGAGCAACCGAAGATTTTATTATTATTTTTGGTTATTCCTATTTTTGTGGTATTTAGGGTAATCATAATATTTTTGATATTTATGAGTCTTAATTTATCTAAATCAACATCCCGTTTTATTAATTTCTTAAGAGATTTTCTTTTCTAGAAAGATTTTTTTTATTTTTCTACAAGATTAGAATTGATGTCCATATTTTAAGATTTTTTTCCTTTCTTAGTTTTAGGGTCTAGAGCCTATATAAATATATAATTAGTAGTTATGAAAGAATTAATCCATTATTAATAAGAAAGACTTCTATTTTTGATAGTTTCTCTTCTTGTTTTCTCTCCAATTCTCCTCTTCCAATCACTATCCCATCCGGCTTCAATTACCTAGGATTAGCGTATCAATGATCGACAAGAATGAAGAAACTTGCCTCGATGGATTCATGTGTATAATATCTTGGAAGAATTTGGTTTTGGTACATAATTTTATGACTTTTTGCTTGAGTGATCAAATAAATGTTCAACAACATTGATACTGATAGAAGTTGACTGAAACTGAAATCCAACACTTATGGATTATACATCACAGTAGAAAATTGAAAGGAAAAAAAAAATCTAAACTTTTCCTTACATGGCTCATACGAAGACATGGATACGAGTGGGATCATTTGCTATTCTAGGTCTGTTGAATTTCCATAAGCTTTGATCTCCATGTGAAGGACCAAGCTCTTCTTGGAATAGCTAGCTATCTCTCACCCTTTATCTCGAAAATAAGCTTGTGAGACCACCATTCTCCAAAGTTTCCAAGGACATTCCGAGGCTGTGTAATTAATCAACAAAGTGAGGATGCCATTCCAGAACTAACTTGAGCTACCTCTAATGTAGAGTCCAAGATACGAGTCAAATCACATTGGATTTGTTGGGATCAATCAAAGTTCTATATTGGTTAGAAATGAGCCTTCGAGACTATGGTGTAGCAGTAGGACGACTAGTCGTTATCCCAGGTATCTATGGTTCGATCCACAGCTACGGCGTATTTATAGAAATTTTTCCTCCAAATGGGGCGCGAACCCGAGGACACTAGGCTTCTAGACTGCCACTGCAAGCGCTTCCCGATTTACCCTGGCGGCCGGTGGGAAACTTCCGTGAGGCCAAGCCGGTCGTCCGAGGTTGGAAAACCTCGTTAATCATTTTTTTTATATTGGTTAGAAATAAAAAGAATCATGGATTTAAAAGGATGAAAAGTATCTCCATTAGCATGAGACCTTATGGGGAGAGCCCAAGAGCAAAACCAGGAGGACTTAAGTCCAAAGTGGATAGTATCATACTATTGTACAAATATCTAAATCTTTTCGGTCCTAACAGTGGTATCAGAGTCATGGTCCAGGCCATATACCATGTGGGACGATTCTCGAAAGAAGTTGTGGGGAGGTTAGGAATAAGTCAAGTGTAACCGGATGCATGCGGGGAGGCTTGGAGCAGGTCACGAGTGACCAGGTACAAATGCTCATGGGGAGGCCCGGAATAGGTGAAAAGAATGATCGGATGCTCGTAGGAAGGCTCGAAGCAGGTCAAAAGTGACCGAATCCTTGCGGATAGGATCTGAACTAATGGTGGTCCTTCATTTGAGAGGAGGATTGTTGGGGATCAATCAAAGTCCCATATTGATTAGAAATGAAAAATATCATGGGTTTAAAAGGATGGAAAGTATCTTCATTGGCATGCGACATTTTGGGGAGGATCCAAGAGCAAAGCCACGAGGACTTAAGTCTAAAGTGGACAATATCATACCATTGTGGATGTATGTATATCCTTGGGGCCCTAACAGGATCTATTATATATAATCTTACTCTGTATTGTAAGAGGTTGTTTCTATAACTCGAACTCGTGATCTCAAAGTCACATAGCAATAACTTTACCGTTGCGCCAAAATTCTCTTCAACTCCTGTGATAATCTGCCTTTTTTCTAGGATAACTATTCCCCCTTGCTCGAACACAAGTGCCACTGTCGCGAATCTGTCACCCAGTGGAATTCTAATGGACCAAGTGACACAATAATATCAATAAAGATAGTAAGAACTTTCGGATTTCTCTTCGTCCCAACAACCATGAGAACTTTTGGCAGCTAGTTTAACCAAGTGTTGCACTATACTTTAGGGTTATAGTTTGCTTTTATCAGGAACTATATCATACTCTTTTGCCAAAACTAAACTATTGGTTGGTGCCAGATAGACATCTAAAAACACAAAGGGACAGTGATTAATGCAGGAGATAGACATGTAACCAATGTCTCAAACATTAGGTCTAACTAAAAGCCATGAATATGACAAGAGAGCACATTCCAAGAGCCCTGTCAACGGTTCACTGTATCCACCAACTAAATGTTAATGAAGGTCCCATATGGTTTGGAATCTTTTGCTTGCTGTCATTATGCAAGACATAATTAATTAAGGCCCCCCAAAACCAACTGACATAATTTTTTGTTATTATCACATATATAGTAGCTATTTTGTGATGGTAGTTAGTAAGTAGATATAATAGTTAGTAATTTTATTAAATGGTATATGGAACAGGTAGTTAAGTTGGGTTATAAGAAACTCTTTAATAGCCTAAATTGAACAGACAACTAGGACAATTTTGTGACTGAATATTCAAGACAAATATTTCACAAGGAAGAGTAGTATATAATTGTGAACAAATATATAATAATACGTAGTTAAGAAGCATCCATCACCTATATGTTTTTAAACATATATTGATAGTTCTAATTTATCTTAATTTAGTAGCAGTTAAGGGCATTGTGCTGAGGTTGCTCTCTCAATTCACTACTAGAAATTTCAATCAAGCACTCATGTCGAAGTGCAGATTACAGTAAACCTTTCACAAACTCCTAAAGATGAAATAATTTTGCTAAAATGATGATGAGCTCGGCCTGTTGAATTTACAATAAGATCTTATCAACTCAATTATCGTTTCTTCTTTAATTTCTTCAAAAATCTTATCTTCTACCTCATCTCCTACTTCTCTTACCTGTTTCATCAATCCACTCCACGCCCTCCTCGAGCTTGATACTTCTGAGGCCGTCATCTCTCTTATGACCTCTTCAGTCTTCTCATGACTGGAGCATTCATGAGAAGACTCATGGAGCTTTTTCTCGGTCATCGGCTCGGAATTCGCTGAACGTTTGAACTTCTGCCTTTGATGGAATTTACATTTTGGCGATCCAAGTAGCTGGTAAAAGGCAGGAGTATAAGCTAGCTCAAGGAGGTCATTGAACAATTCCTGTATACCTGAAGCAAGTAATCAACGATATGAATCACTGTCTCATACAGCCAAAGCAGAGGAGAGAAGTTGGCCAGTTATGTACCGTGAACTTTTCGGGGTTCATCTGTGAGCTCTGTTGAGAAACCCGCATTGAAAGGAGCTTTTTCGACCCAATTGGAGAAGATCTTGAGCTGCATTTGAATCCAATTCCGTAGCCTCTTGTAGTAAGCTTTGCTGTTGGTGGGAGGGAGAAGTTTGAGGAAGGGCTCTTGTGGTTCTTCAAGGAGCTCGAAAAGGCGGCGGCCATGGAGTGGCGTTGGGGACTGAGGCAGAGTGAAGGCCATTTAAGGAGTCTCGGAGTTGGGAGGAGGAGAGAAGATGAGAGGATTCTTCTTTGGTTCCGGCAATGCTTCTCCTCAATTAGTCCCACAATGGAAGCTTCCGCATCATGGAGTGCAAGCAAGGACTACAAAAGAATGGCTTCTGGGCTGCTAAAAACCTCCGTATCACAGTCTCCAGGCACCTCCTTTTCCTAATTCTGTTGTTGTGTTGTTGTGATTTATTTTCCTTTCAGATTGCGGGGACAGTCATTGAGGCTGGGGCATTAATTATCTTGGTGTAAATAGGCGGACAGTCCGTTGCCAAAAAATATAAAAAAAAAGTATCGTCACATTGGAAGCATGGGCGAACATCTGATGAAATCTGTCCAATTAGAAGTAAATAGGCGGAGATCTAATGTACATGTCTCGCTCACATTTAAATGGTAATTAAAACAATCGATTTAGTTTTTTTTACGAGTTTCAACTTAGTTTATTAGTTGTTAAATAGTGAATTTTAGAGGTTAATTTGAAATTTAGGGGTTTAGTTGAAATTTTTTGAACTTTGAGGGTCTAATTGTAAAAGGCCAAAAATAAATATAAATCCTAAATCCTCCATATATATATTCCTATTCCCGCGATCAGTTTCCTCACGACAGTTTCCTCCCGATTCCCTTTGCTCAACGCCGAAGTCCACTCACGTTCCTTGTAGGTTTCGCCCGACGCCGCCACCCCTTCGCCGGTGCAGAGTCCTTCGCGAGGTGGTCAGTTTCTTTCTCCCTCACACGAACATCGTCGATCGTCGCCCTTCTTTCTCACAGCCACAAGCCCTAATCTCCTCTCTTCTGTGTTGTCGCTCAAAACCAGCGCTGCCGGCAGTCCTTGCCCGATGAGTGAAGCCGACGAACTTCCTCCCTTGGCCACCACCGGACGGAAAACAACAGCCTACAATTTGAACTTACCGTCCCTGTTGCTTGCGCCGACCACTAACCAAGGTAAGAGATTAAAAGTTGGTTGTTTGGTTGGAGATTAGTTGAGTTGTATGTTGGATTAGGGTAAAGATGAATGTTTAGATATTAGTAATGCTTGCTGTGAATTGTTGCTTTTATGCGTTGGTTCAGTAGAGATGGATTTCTTTGTGTTGATTTGAGTATGGCAGTTGGGTTTTTCCTTGATCCCTATGCCTGCCGTGAGCCATCTTGGCTATGAGTTGTGTTGGATGAGTTTCCTGAATTTGCTACGTTTAATGGAGTTAGTCGTGAGGTTATGTATTGGTTAGGGAATTTGATTTGGGTTTCAAATTCGAATTTTTGCTTTGATTGTTGGTTTTAGGGTTTTCTGATCACTGCCCTATTTTGCCTACTTTCTCTATTGATTAAAAATTGGTTTTTGTCTAGGTTTTGGATCAGAGTACTGTAATTGCAGTTTGGAATTGGGTTGTGGCAGGTGGTTGATTCTACGATGTCACTACCGTGAGCTATGTATGTTGGTTTAGAGGGATAGTTGGGTAAATAATGTGGTATTTTGACTTTGGATGATTCCTTTGAGCTATTCAAAGTTTTGCCCTATGTTTGGTGTGTGTCGTGAGTTGTTTGGCTTGAAGGTTTTGCTATTGGATTTAATTAGTTTGGGTTACCGTGAGCTTAGCCTAAGGTTGGTATTAAGGAGTTTAATTATATGGTATTTGAGCCTGTAAAAATGGAGTTGTTGTAATGAAGCTAATTATGTGTTGTAATTAGTTAACTCTTTTATCTACTCGTATACATGGCTAAATTTAGTCCTTGACACAGGACCTTGACTTTGGACTCGTTCGGTTGATTATCGAAGGTTCTTCTCGCTTACGGACATCTGAAATTAAGGTGGGTACTTCTCTTTTGTACTCGTGTAGTTCATTTTACCTTAAAACATGGTTGTTTTATGTTTAAATAGGTTGCTTGACGTTATTCCTTGTTGTTTGTTATTTTAACATCGTCGTTGATACTTTTTCTTCGTTAATTTTTGAGTATTCAAAATTTGTATCCGTACAGTCCTCTGTTGTTTTCTGTTCTATAAAGTGCCGCTTGTACGCGAGTACTTAGAAATCCATTAAACACAATTAGGTTTATTTGACATTAGAAATATCCTACATGGTAGTGTAGGTGCATAATCGTTAGTTTTCGATTTCTGGTTGGTTGTATTGATGCATCGTTTACTTGTTAGATTTTGTTGCATCGTTGTTTTTCCGGTTGTTCGTGCATCTTGTAGCATGCATCATATCTGCACATTGCATACTAACGACTGTTGGGCTTCCATATGGTTAAGCCGTCGTTAATCATTTAGTTGCTCAGTTCACTCAACCACTTGTCGTCGTAGTAGTTGCTAGAGTGCGAGCAACTGTCCTGTTAGCCACACATATTACAGTTGTAGGTGAGCAGTGACACCCTCACCGTTTTTTTCGAGGGATACTAGAGTTGTTGATAGCTCCCCTTATGTATCGGGGTTTTGGAGTGTTGGCTCCCCAACATCATGTCCACTTAACCACACCTTTCTGTGGTATTCGTTGGAGTGCGTACAGTTGTCACAGCCCTACCCACTCGGTCACACAGATGGGATGTGTTGGCGGCTTGACTGACGTCAAGGGTGACACATGTCATTGCATCATATGTATACGTATTTCATTTATGCATTTTCTTGTGTTTGTTGTATTTATATGAGCTATGATTGTTGCACTTGGTTGACATGCATGTATAAGTTGATATTATGTTGTTGTGTTGCTTTATACATGTTGTATACGTTTTGATATTATGTTGTTGTGTTGTTTTATACATGTTTAGGTGATCTTCTATTTCCTAGAGACGGTACCCTATTGATTCTCTACTTATTATATCATTTGTTATGTCATGTTTATTGTCTCGGAGGTCTAGGGTTCAAATTTGGGGAAGGCAAAAACCCACCGCCGGGTGTGGGAAGACCGTAGGGCATGGCCTAAAGAGCCGCCTGATGGGGCTAGAGGGGTCGTGCCACTACATAAAAAGGCGCATTTTTATTGTAACAACCCAGCCCGTCGACCCGACCCCTCGGCCCCTTGGGCGGCCAAATTTCATTTTTGGCGGCCCAACAACCTGGCTCCTTTGGTCGTCGACCGTCGACCATGTCGTTACTCACAAGAACTTCCCACCCCTGTCCAGTGGATTTTTGCCTTCCCCAGGATTCGAACTCTAGACCTCCAGGATAAGTACTAGATTTTATGAATCTTGGTAGCCAAGTGAGTCGCGCTCACTTGGCTACCTGATTCAAGGAACTTTAGTACTTGTCCCAGAGGTCTAGGGTTCGAATCTGGGGAAGGCAAAAATCCACCGCCGGGTGTGGAAAAACCGTAGGGCATGGCCTAGAGAACCGCCTGATAGGGCTAGAGGGGTCATGTCGCTACATTAAAAAGGCGGTTCACTTGGCTACCAGATTCAAAGAACTTTAGTACTTATCCCAGAGATCTAGGGTTCGAATCTGTGGAAGGCAAAAAACCCACCGCCGGGTGTGGGAAGACCGTAGGGCATGGCCTAGAGAGCCGCTTGATGGGGCTAGAGGGGTCGTGTCGCTACATAAAAAGGCGCCTTTTATGTAGCGACACGGCCCCTCTAGCCCCATCAGGCGGCTCTCTAGGTCGTGCCCTACGGTCTTCCCACTCCCGGCAGTGGATTTTTGCTTTCCCCAGATTCGAACCCTAGACCTCCGGGACAAGTACTAAAGTTCCTTGAATCAGGATTCATAAACTCTAGTATTTAGCCTGGAGGTCTAAAGTTCGAATCTTGAAGAAGGCAAAAATCCACTGGCCAAGGGTGGGAAGACCTAGTGAGTAACGGCACGGTCGACGGTTGACGACCAAAGGGGTCTGAGTAACGGCACGGTCGACGGTTGACGACCAAAGGGGTCAGGTTGTTGGGCCGCCAAAAATGGAGTTTGGCTGCCCAAGGGGCCGAGGGGTCGGGTCGACGGGCCGAATCGTTACAATAAAAAGGCGCACGCACCTCAAGTAAATAGATGAGGATAGCGAGCTCTGATCGTATCCTCAATCTTCCAAGTAACTTCCTTATCAGAGTGGTGCTGCCAACCAACTTTAACCAACCGAACTGTCTTATTCCTCAACCGATGCTCCTTGCTGTCCAGAATCCGCATAGGCACCTCCTCATAAGTCGCATCTGGCTGTAGTGTGACCGGCACCTCCAATAACACATGTGCAGGATCTGGTACATATTTCCTCAACATGGAAACATGAAACACATCGTGGACTCCCGCGAGAGACGGTGGTAATGCTAGACGATAAGCGACTGCTCCAATCCGCTCCAAAATCTGGAAAGGTCCAATATAGAGTGGAGCTAGCTTACCTCGCAACCCAAATCTCTTCACCCCTTTCATGGGTGATACTCGTAAAAATACGTGGTCGCTCACGGAGAACTCCAAGGGTCTGCGTCTTCGATCTGCATAAGTCTTCTGACGATCCTGAGCCTCTGACAGCCTACGTCTGATAATACGGACTAGTTCTGTGTCACGCTGAATACTCTGAGGACCTAGCAACTGAGATTCCCCAACCTCCTCCCAGAGGGTGGGTGTCCTGCAAGCTCTATCATACAACGCCTCGAAAGGTGTCATCTGAATAGCCGAATGATAGCTTATAGGCAAACTCAACCAAATGCAGGTGATCCTCCCAGTTGCCTCCAAAGTCCATAACGCAAGATCTCAACAAATCCTCCAGTGTCTCAATGGTATGCTCAGACTGTCCGTCCGTCTGCGGATGAAAGGCTGTACTGATCGAAGCTCGGTACCCATGGCCTGTTGCAAACTCTGTCAAAATCGCGAAGTGAAACGCGTGTCTCTATCTAATATGATGCTCAGAGGAACACCATGTAGTCTGATAATCTCACGGCAGTACAACTCTGCCAACTTGTCCAATGAATCTGTTCTCTGAATCCCTAAAATCGGATTTGGTTAATCCATCAACGATCACCCAAATTACGTCGTGTCTTCTATGAGACTTCGGTAATACCACAACGAAATCCATAGTAATATGCTCCCATTTCCACTCAAGAATAAGAATCTTCTGAAGTAATCCAGCAGGTCTCTGATGCTCGGCCTTCATCTGCTGGCACACCAGACATCTAGCAATAAAATCTGCAATGTCTTTCTTCACACCGTTCCACCAGTAGGAAAGTCTCAAACCTCGGTACATACGGGTTCCGCCTGGATGTATACCAACCGAGAACGATGAGCCTCCTGAAATAACTCATTCATGATATCTATTTTTAAATAACAATGAGCTACTTCCTAACCTAATAATCATAATTAGGTTAATTTCCTAAACTCAATATGGTTAACTAAACTCAAATCTTCTAAGAATCAAATTTGCCTCAAACACATGATCACTACAACAAACCTAGTGAAACCTTCCCAAAACAATAGAAATTCTTCACATAAATCTATACTGACGATCACTAATCTAGAAGTTATCCCTCAAACAATTTTATCATAATCACACATAGTGTGATCTCAACCATAAGTTCACTGTCACCAACAGTGAATCAGGTCTATCCATGAGAATGTGGATATTGTGAAGAGGGAGAAGGAAGACCCAAGTACCCTTATTGTGGGGGGAAAATTACATATGTCAATGAGTTACATGGATTTTCATTGCCCCTCGCCAAAATATTGCCCACAAGACTTAATCTGAACCACCTTCACAAGATGGACCCCCTTATCAGTAAGAAATCCATTAAGTACTCTTGCTTTCATCATCTTCTAGGTTCCAACAAATGCCTCCTATAAACCTTTTACTTTTGTGGCTTATGGTGATGATTCTAGTACTTGACACATACCTCTGAATCATCTTCTTGGATCTTAGATTCAAGTAACATCACTTCCTTTCCTAACTCGAATCAATATTATATATCGCCAATGCCAATAGATGTCTCCTAGTAGGTATGGTCAAATACTCACTTGGATCATTTAAGTTCAATAGATGATCCATTGTTTGAATATTCTTCAAAATCTTGTGAATCATGTCAATTACATAAATTTGTTTGATCCTTTTTCATTAGAAGGATCCACAAAATGCTTTTGCATTTTTTTTCTTAATTGGATGGCTTAATAAAATAACATTGCTTTTATTAATTTATAGGGGGAAATTAATTCTCATACACATCTACAGTCTCCCTCTTCATATGCTTATAGAGATTTAATTAGGGAAGTAGAATATTACAAATGACCCAAGATTTTATATATTTATGCATGATCCTAATTAATATATAACACGCCCCCGTGGCTATGGTGCAGCGGTAGGGTAACTAGTCGTTAACCCAGGCATTTGCGGTTCAATCCCCAGCTACGGCGCATTTTGCCCGCGAGTGCTTCCCGATTTACCCTGGTGACCGGTGGAAAACTTCCGTGGAGTCAGGCCGGTCACCCTAGGTTCAATTTGTCTGCTGCCTAGTTCACCATTTTTTTTAATTAATATATAACACTCTCCCTCAAGTTGCTTCAGATTTATCATAAAATCTTAGCTTAATATAAATCTACTCAACCCTATGCTCGACCAGAAGTTTGGTCAGCAAAACAACTAAATGATTATTAAATTTAACTGAAAAGGTGATAATCCCATGAAACTCAATTCTTTAAAGAAGTGGCAACTGCTCTCTTTATATTTATCCTGTCATAAAAATGGGATTCAAGTCTACATGTGTAGCAGTTTAGTTGTCACAATAAGGATTCAATAGCTCTATAAGCATGCACCCTACCTCAGCAATCAAATGTTTAGGCCAAATGATCTTACATGTAATTAGAGTCATAGCCCTATATTCTACCCTCTCCTTAACTTTGCCACCACTACTTTCTTCCTCCCCTTATGAGGAGTAAGCTTACCTCCTAAAAGAATGCAATAGCTAATTGTAGATTATAAATAGGGGAACCTGTTAAATCATAGTATCCCACCGATCTGGAATTTGGAGATGACCTCCATCATAAAAGAAGGTATCTTCCCTTGAAGCACCTTCAGGAAACATAGGATCTACATAATCGTTAACCAATAGTCATGGCACCAATTCTATAAAAAGTAGTTGATCACATTAAACAAACGAGATGTCACTGACTCTGACATAATTCAATTTTTTTTACTAGCCATGCATATTTCTTTGGACTAGTTTGTCAACTCACCTATTAAAGTAGGAACTATGGAAATATGTATATGTTTAGTCGCTAGCATATATGTCTGCTTGAGGTATCCCGTAGGTACTTACACCAAATGTCGAACCATAAATTCCCCAACGTCCTGATCCAAGTGTCAAGAGGTCGCTAAACAAATGAGTGAAACATCTTATCATGACGACTTAACATGCAACATTCTATTACAGGCTTCAGTAACGCTATACCAAAGAATGACAACAACATAGTACCCTAAAGATATTCAAGTAGAACTTGATATACAATTCGATCTAAACAACAAAATTATTACTGGAGTTGCTTCTTAACCTCCCATAAATGATTGTCGGTTTAGACCCTTGCCTTTCGACTTGTCATCAGTATCGAACAGATAGACCATTAAACTAGGAAATATCTAATCGACTCTATACCAGATAATGAATATCGAAAATTAGGAGAAATCAAAAGAGATATACCTCCTGTCGCCTGGAGAAGTCCATCGTCGCCATGTCCCAATACAACCAAGTCAAGAAAATGACTCCGCAAAAATATAAACAAATCCGTAAAATACAAATTAACCTCGTAAAACAACTCCGTAAACCCACAGACACCAAAACATCACAAAATCTTGCTCTGATACCAAAAATTGTCACAACCCCAGAGGTACATGCTTACTCGAAAATTGGGCAGCATCTCCCCTGTACGGTGGACAAGTTGGGACAAATATACATATACTCCAATCACCCAAAAGATGGCTCAGCCATCAAAAGAGAAAATAAAAACATCACCACGCAGTTTTATATTCAATACAAAAGATAACGGGTGGCTCAGCCACCTTAAACATAAAAGAAATCACAATAAACGAGGACTCAAAATGTCTCTTTAATAACGACAAAACCTGTCCGATACTGATAAACAAATAAAATGCGAAACTTACCAAGTGCCGAAAACAAAACAACTAAACCAAATACGAAAACAACTCAACTCTGGGGACTGACAACTGGATCCTCTCCTGGCTCCAAGAAATGCATGTAACGACCCGGCCCGTCGACCCGACCCCTCGGCCCCTTGGGTGGCCAAATTCCATTTTTGGCGGCCCAACAACCTGGCCCCTTTAGTCGTCGACCGTCGACCATCGTTACTCACAAGAACTTCCCACCCCTGGCCAGTGGATTTTTGCTTTCCTCATGATTCGAACTCTAGACCTCCAGCCTAAGTACTAGAGTTTATGAATCCTGATAGCGTGCTCACTTGGCTATCAGGATTCATAAACTCTAGTACTTAGCTTGGAGGTCTAGAGTTAGAATCCTGAGGAAGGCAAAAATCCACTGGCTAGGGGTGGGAAGTTCTTGTGAGTAACGACTGTCGACGGTCGATGACCAAAGGGGCCAGGTTGTTGGGCCGTAAAAAATGGAATTTGGCAGCCCGAGGAGCCGAGGGGTCGGGTCGTTACAATAAAAAGGCGTCTTTTTATTGTAACGACCCAACCCGTCGACCCTACCCCTCGACCCCTTGGGCGGTCAAATTCTATTTTTAGCGGCTCAACAACCTGACCCCTTTGGTCGTCGACCGTCGACCGTTGTTACTCACAAGAACTTTCCACCCCTGGCCAGTGGATTTTTACCTTCCTCAGGATTCGAACTCTAGACGTCCAGGCTAAGTACTAGAGTTTATGAATCTTGATAGCCAAGTGAGCTGTAAAATACGGCGATTCAAAAATTCGGATCAAAAAATTTTTGGAAATTTTTCCGGATAGGGTCTAGGGTTTCCGGCCCTACAGGAGGAGCCCCAGGGGTTTTATTGTAAAACTTAAAACTTATCAAGGGTTTCAGGTAAACTCTTAAATTTCGAGAGGGTAATTAATTTAACCCTAGAGATTTATTGAGAGGGATTATATTAAATAGGAGGGTCAAATGGCTAAAACCCTTACCCTAAGGGTAGGATTAAAATTTCTGAAAAGTTGAGGGGCCTTTCTGTAAAAAGCCCTCACCTTAAAATCCCTCCTTTCCGCTCGCCCGCAGCCAAAGCTGCAAACACCCCGACTCATGCCCTAGCCGCCACCCCCTTCCTTCTTCTTCCTTCCCTCGTGCCCTAGCCGCCGCCGAAGCCACACCGACCCGTTCTTCCTCTTCCGCCGACTGCCCCTCTCCCTCACGCGACCCCTTTTCATTTTCCTCTTTGTCCTCTTCTCCCTAGTCTCGTCGGCACCTCTTCACCAGCGATCCCCGACCGCCGATACAGGTCTTTGCCTTGTGATCTGTTGGTTTCTGCCAATCAAGGAATTCCCTAGACTTTATCACTGAGCATCCACCATTAGCATGCGTATTGATGTGGCTTGTCGTGGAAGGTCTCCTTCTAGAAACTTGTTGCAGCTAGGCTTTTGATGCAGTTTTAGATTTTGTTGGAGCTTGGTCGGCGCAACCACGGTAAGGTGTTTTGATTAGTTTTTCTATTGAGACAATGATGTGGAAAGATCTACGTTATTGGACAGATTTTGAATTTCATTGTATGGAGATTTAGGATAGCTCAGTTTTTGGAAGTTTAGATTAATAAGATAGAATTGTTGGTTCGTTTGCATCAGTAGAATTTAGGGGTTTGGATTTGTGCTTGGATCAGAAGGTGGAGTTGGTACTTTTGGAAATGGTTTTGTTTTTCGATTTAAAGTGTCATCCTTGATAGCAGATTTGTATTAAGAACTTGGATGCTCTAAATTTGTACTTTTGGGATGAATTGGTGGATAGGCTTACTTAATTTGGTAATTGATTAACTTAGGGTTAACGAACGAGGTGGATTTGATTTGATGAATGATGGATATTACTCAAGGGCTATCAATGATTGTAGATGATATGGAAATGGTGATTAGGCTTAAGTTGAGATTAAACCTAATAACCTAAACTTGATAATTCGGGTTCCAAAAACCTAACATGAATCTAATCTTGGAAGCTTGAAAGAATTGAGGACTAATCATTTAATTAGGGTTAATTAAATGAGACAGGACAATTAGGACGATCCTAATAAATTAAGATAATTCGTTTAGCTATAAATTATGTATTTTGGTAGCTAAACATTATGCCTTGATACAGGGCATTAATTGGATATAGCATTGTTGATTATCAGACGGGAGATTCTTTTCTGATACGAGCATCTCTGTTTGAGGCAGGTGCCTTTGACTTATCTTTTTAGATATTGTCATATTGCTATGCATGGTTTGTTATAGATAACAGTAAGCTTATATGTTATATCTACCTTAGTATACTTGTACTTGATATCTGTTGCTTATCCTTGAGGTTATCTCCCTTTTAGCTTCGTACAGTCTCAATAGTTGTTATGTGTATATATATGTACATAGATGTAGTGATATGTTCCCTCGTATTCGACATTGATGGATCATTGGTTATTTTGTCAGTATACCTAGTAGGTTACTTGTATCCCATGATATAGGATTCATACCTATACATAGTACACTAAGGTGATAGATGAGGACTTGGTGGGTGTTATATGTGTTCGTGTCATGTACCATCTTTGCATTGTTGCATGCTGACGATCATCGGCTCTTATGTAGTCTGAGCTCATCGCCAATTATATGAGGATATGCACACACATCCACTCAGGGGTAGTGGCTGTCATAGAGTGTGTGCATTTATCCTGAATTGCTCCGCACGGTCACTATTTGGAGGGTGGTTCCGGTGCGTGGTAGCAGTCAGGGATCTCTTCTCATACAGAGACACAAGAAGATGAGAGCGAGGCTCCCCTATTGCTTGGGGTAGGAGAGTGACCTCCGCCAGCATCCTGTCCACTCGGTTACTTAGGAACGGTGATGGCATAGTGCGTACAGGTTGTCACAGCTCTACCCACGCGGACGTTCATTTATGATAGGTGGACGGTGTCCTGACTGGGATTAGGGTGTGACACATGTCATTGCACCATGTGCATATTTTGCATCGTGCATTGTTTGCTGCATTTGATTTCTGCACTTGATTGACATGCATATACTGAAGACTTGTTTACCTTGGATCATGTGAATACTTGTTACATAGGGATTTATTTCACCCCTCTGTAGGATAGATGGATTTTGGTATATACCTTCATTTAGTATCTTCAGTGTGTACCCTTATCTATTGTTCATATGAGACTGTATCAGCGTAGAATCTTATTGTTAGCATAACGTACTATGCATATCTGTTTGGGTATTCACTGAGTTTATTTGGACTCACACCGTTGTCATACTTTCTGATTTCAGGTTGATATCTGCCAGGAGGGTTCGAGTCGCCAGTCCCGTGCTTGTGGCTACACCTAATTTGGTTTTATGTGCTACTTTCTGTTTTTGGATCATATTTGATTTTATTTTGCTGCGTTGGATTATTGTGGACTTGTAGTATGTGACTTTCTTTATGGGATTGTACTTTTGAGTCCTATGTTGGACTATGTGTGTGGTTTTGCTGCGTTCCTGCCCCCTGGCAGCTCAGGTAAGTTCGTGGTTTGGATTTATGATTATATTGTCATATATATTGTTATTCTTTTTGGGTTTGAGGTCTGAGGCCCATTTAAACTGCGTGGTGATGTTATATATATTGTATGTATGTGTCGGACAGGGGATGTGTTGTCCGATTTTCTATTGGATCAGCGGCTCCTAGGTCTCGGGGCGTGATGACTCACTTGGCTATCAGGATTCATAAACTCTAGTACTTAGCCTGGAGGTCTAGAGTTCGAATCCTGAGGAAGGCAAAAATCCACTGGCCAGGTGTGGGAAGTTCTTGTGAATAACGACGGTCGACGGTCGACGGTCGACGACCAAAGGGGCCAGGTTGTTGGGCCGTCAAAAATAAAATTTGGCCGCCCAAGGGGACGAGGGGTCGGGTCGACGGGTCGGGTTGTTACAATATCTGGGTTGTTGATTTCTCTTATTGTTGACCAGTACTCGTTGCGGTTTATGGTTTATGGTTGTGGACTAGTCTGGGTTGTTGATTTCTCTGGTTGTTGACTAGTACAAGTTGTGATTACTAGCTAAATTTGGGGACCAAAATTTTGTTAGTAGGGAGAATGTTAAATACTGAATTTTAAAGGTTAATTTGAAATTTAGGGGCTTAGTTAGAATTTTTCGAACTTGGAGGGTCTAATTGCAAAAGGCCAAAAACAAATATAAACCCTAAATCCTCCGTATATATATTCCTATTCCCACGATCAGTTTCCTCATGACAGTTTCCTCCCGATTCCCTCTGCTCAATGCCAAAGCCCACGCACGTTCCTTGTAGGTTTCGCCCGACGCCGCCACCCCATCGCCGGTGCAGAGTCCTCCTTCGCGAGGTGGTGAGTTTCCTTCTCCCTCACGCGAATATCGCTGATCGCCGCCCATCTTTCTCACGGCCACAAGCCCTAATCTCCTCTCTTCTGTGTTGTCGCCTGAAACCAGCGCTGCCGACAGTCCTTGCCCGACGAGCGAAGCCGACGAACTTCCTCCCTTGGCCACCACCGGATGGAAAACAGCAGCCTACAATTTGAACTCACCGCCCCTGTTGCTTGCGTTGACCGCTAACCAAGGTAAGGGATTAAAAGTTGGTTGTTTGGTTGGGAGATTAGTTGAGTTGTATGTTGGATTAGGGTAAAGATGAATGTTTAGATATTAGTAATGCTTGCTGTGAATTGTTGCTTTTATGCGTTGGTTCAGTAGAGATGGATTTCTCTGTGTTGATTTGAGTATGGCAGTTGGGTTTTTCCTTGATCCCTATGCCTGCCGTGAGCCATCTTGGCTGTGGGTTGTGTTGGATGAGTTTCTTGAATTTGCTACGTTTAATGGAGTTAGTCGTGAGGTTATGTATTGGTTAGGGAATTTGATTTGGGTTTCAAATACGAATTTTTGCTTTGATTGTTGGTTTTAGGTTTTTCTGATCACTACCCTGTTTTGGCCTACTTTCTCTATTGATTAAAAATTGGTTTTTTTCTAGGTTTTGGATCTGAGTACTGTAATTGCAGTTTGGAATTGGGTTGTGGCAGGTGGTTGATTCTACGATGTCACTACCGTGAGCTATGTATGTTGGTTTATAGTTGGGTAAATAATGTGGTATTTTGGCTTTGGATGATTCCTTTAAGCTATTCAAAGTTTTGCTCTGTGTTTGGTGTGTGTCGTGAGTTGTTTGGCTTGAAGGTTTTGATATTGGATTTAATTAGTTTGGGTTACCGTGAGCTTAGCCTAAGGTTGGTATTGAGGAGTTTAATTATATGGTATTTGAGCCTGTAAAAATGGATTTGTTTGTAATGAAGCTAATTATGTGTTATAATTAGTTAACTATTTTATCTACTCATATACCTGGCTAAATTTAGTCCTTGATACAGGACCTTGACTTTGGACTCGTTCGATTGATTGTGGAAGGTTCTTCCCGCTTACGGACTTCTGAAATTAAGACGGGTACTTCTCCTTTGTACTCGTGTAGTTCCTTTTACCTTAAAACATAGTTATTTTATGTCTAAATAGGTTGCTTGACCTTATTCCTTGTTGTTTGTTATTTTAACATCGCTGTTGATACTTTTTCTTCGTTGATCTTCGAGTATTCAAAATTCGTATCCGTATAGTCCCATGTTGTTTTCTATTTTGTAAAGTGTCGCTTGTACGCGAGTACTTAGAAGTCCATTAATCACAATTAGGTTTATTTGGCATTAGAAATATCCTACCTAGTAGTATAGGTGCATAATCGTTGGTTTTCGATTTCTGGTTGGTTGTATTGATGCATCGTTTACTTGTTAGATTTTGTTGCATCGTTGTTTCTCCGGTTGTTCGTGCATCTTGTAGCATGCATCATATCTGCACGTTGCATACTAACGACTGTTGGGCTTCCATATGGTTAAGCCGTCGTTAGTCATTTAGTTGCTCAGTTCACTCAACCACTTGTCGTCGTAGTAGTTGCTAGAGTGTGAGCAACTGTCTTGTTAGCCACACATGTTGCAATTGTAGGCAAGCAGTGACACCCTCACCGTTTTTTTCGAGGGATACTAGAGTTGTTGATAGCTCCCCCTATGTATCGGGGGTTTTGAAGTGTTGGCTCCCCAACATCCTGTCCACTTAACCACACCTTTCTGTGGTATTCGTTGGAGTGCGTACAGTTGTCACAGCCCTACCCACTCGGTCACACAGATGGGATGTGTTGGCGGCTTGACTGACGTCAGGGGTGACACATGTCATTGCATCATATGCATACGTATTTCATTTATGCATTTTCTTGTGTTTGTTGTATTTATATGAGCTATGATTGTTGCACTTGGTTGACATGCATGTATAAGTTGATATTATGTTGTTGTGTTGCTTTATACATGTTGTATACGTTTTGATATTATGTTGTTGTGTTGTTTTATACATGTTTAGGTGATCTTCTATTTCCTAGAGACGGTACCCTATTGATTCTCTACTTATTATATCATTTGTTATGTCATGTTTATTGTCTACTCATATACCCGCTGAGTCCGCCTGGACTCACCACCTCTGCTTTCTCTTTTTGTTTCAGATAGCAGGTAGTTGCATTTCTTGGAGCCAGGAGAGGATCCAATTGCCTGTCCCCAGAGTTGAGTTGTTTCCGTATTTGGTTTAATTGTTTTGTTTTTGGCACTTGGTAAGTTTCGCATTTTATTTGTTTATCAGTATCGGACAGGTTTTGTCGTTATTAAAGAGACATTTGGACAGGTTTTGTCGTTATTAAAGAGACATTTTGAGTTCTCGTTGATTGTGATTTGTTTTATGTTTAAGGTGACTGAGTCACCCGTTATCTTTTGTGTTGAATATAAAACTACGTGGTGATGTTTTTATTTTCTCTTATGATGGCTGAGCCATCTTTTGAGTAATTGGAGTATATGTATATTTGTCCCAACTTGTCCGCCGTACAGTGGAGATGTTGTCCGATTTTCGAGTAAGCATGTGCCTCTGAGTCTGAGGTCGTGATAATTTTTCGCTACATTAGTTGCTATATGTTACTAAACTCTTAATTTATGTTTTTTATTATTTGAAATTTTTAATTTTTAAAGTTTTTTTTGGTTGGTTAGTAAATTTGATGTTATATGTTTCTTTTTAATTTTTTTTTATTTATTTACCATTTTGATGAGAGGTTTGTCCATAAATATGATTCATAAATTTTTATTTATGAATATTAATATGCATTCAAGATTAGTCATCTACTATGTATTTAATTGATTTTTGTATATATTGAACCCTTCCTAAATTAATTTTTACCTTCCAAACTCTTATACAATTTGAACTTTCATAGGGAATATCATACGTTCGTAGTGTTTTAACTAGGGATGGTAATGGGTCGGGTTCGGGTCGGATTCTATATCCTCCGTATCCATACCCATCGGGTATCGGATATCCATCGGGTATACTCATACCCATTAAAGGATCGGATATCTTATATACTAATAATTTTTTTTCTTTCTATCCAACTATATCATTGAACAAAAGTACATTATAATTAACATTAAAGTTAAAAAAATATATATCTATAATTTTAAAAATAGATTAAACATATATATAATCTATTTCTAACATTAATACAAATTATTAGTAGGTTTTGGGGAAAAAATCTTTAATGTATATATGTATTTTTTATTTAATCAGGTATTCGGGTCGGATATCGGGTATTGGTAGTGCCTCCATATCCTCCTCCATTCGGGTCGGATGTCGGATCCTCCGTCAGATTCGGGTGAAATTGCCATCCCTAGTTTTAACCACTTGTGATATTGGGTCTTCCATCAGGATTCATTTACATTTTTTGAATTTATTTCGATGACCAATAAAAAATTTTTATAGGACCTAACCGATCGCCTCTCATATTAATCGGTTGTCGAAAAATTAAATATTTGAATTTCAAAAAAATAATCTCTTATTAAACCGATCATTAAGTTTACTAAATCAACCATCAAATTTATTTACAAATATTTAAATCATCTATAGCCCTGTAAGGAAGGAGAGGCAATGCTAGGTAGAGCTAGCGAAGTGAATCGAAGGATATTGAAGAGCACTAACGTATATAACACCAAGCATTATTTTCCATTTGTTTACAAGTGTGAAACGACCTCAAAATACAGGTGCATATGCCTAGTACTCTGGCATCAATTTTTCTCAAACATCAATTTCTCTACACAATGATCAAAGAAAAAGAAGACTATCTGCTAAAAAGGATAACTGTTCAAGCTTTCTGTCTAGTTTGTAATCTCACTCTACAAATCTCAGTGTTCCTTGTCGTAAACCAATTCAAGTGGAAGGGGATGGTGTCACATCTTCCTCCTCATTTGTTGCACTTGTAGGCAATGAGACAATGGCTTGGCCTGGATAGCTATATTTCTTCAGCACTCTTTCCTTGTTTTCATTCCACCATCCCTCTGCCTCTTGCGCACCAAACCTTTTCCTCCTGTGAATCAATCAAGAACAAGAACACCATGCGAAATAAGAATGCATCATCTTTTGGTTTGTGCTACTGATGACAATTAGTTTACCTGAATTGCACCCTTTTGAATATCTTGGCGCCACTGCCTTGTTGAATGTAGGTGATGTACACTCCAGACTCAAACTGTTCTACGAGCTCCGTTTCTCCATCGCCGTCGGATTTGATTCTAGGCGATTTCGTGCCATTGTCAATGCCACCGGCACTTGCAGACTTACTGCCGTTGTCATGAGTTAGGAGTTGATCACCAGATAAAGAAACCATTGTCGAAGAGATGTCTGATTTGATACTGTCGTTGTGTTTCAGGAATGTTTCTACTTGAGTATGGACTTCCCTTAAGCTATCGCCAAACTCAGAGGGCAGCTTCTCTGTTATATCCTTCAGCTTTAGTGTAGAAAGGGAGCCAAGAATCAGTGATTTCTATAAGAGCTCCAATTATGCATGAAATTTTGTAAGAGGAAGCACCTGAACGTCGAGATTTCTGAAAACTTCTATAGCAGCAATGCATTTGGCAGATTCTTGTTGAATTTTCTTTTCTGAATTCTGCGCGGCGAGTTCTTGCACTTCGCATCTTTTTTTCAAATTCCTGACCTGTTAGTTAGAAGATGAAGGTTGATCGTCCATACTGAAAAGGAAGACGATTTAAAAGTTGTGGATGCACCTGCAATTGCAACTTCTGGACCTCCTGGTTCAGTATTTCGTTAGACTGAATGAGAGTGTCAGTGACCCCTTTGGAAAACACAGGAGCAATAGTGCGTGGAGGGCTCGGATTTCTCGAGTACGCCGGTCGGGAGCTCACCGGCGGAGGAGGCGACGAGGGGACAATCGGTTTCAGAGCGGTTTGAAGTGCGCTGATTGAGCCAGTGAGGGAGATGTCTTTCAACACTTGTGGAGCTCTGAGCATAGACAAAGATTCTGATTTGGTATCGCTCTTCATCGATTTAGCTTCGAATTTCGTCTGGTCGACGTTCGGCGCCACCAGAGATTTCGAAAACTTCATTTCCACTTTGTCCGGCTTCTCCTTGATGTCGATGGATCGACGGGGAATCACAGCCTTCTTGCTAGCCGCCATGGAGTTCCCGGACTCGGCGGCTTTCAGCTTCGAATAGCAAGAGTCACACACCCGGTGAGGCTTCCCCGGTGTCGGCGCCAAGGCGGCTTTCAAGACTTTCCTGGAACTGCAAGCATGGCAATGCACCAGCCCACAGTTGTAGCAATTGTGCCTCTTCTTGGTGAAGCCAAACGCCTGTCGACAGCCCGAACAAGCCGACTGGTCGGCGCCGGAAATCCATTTGTGGATGCAAATGCACGCCGTGAAATTCGAACCGCAGGATATGCTCTTCACGTGCCTGTCCTTGAGAGCTTCGACGAGGGTCGGCGTTTTCCGGTCCTCCGCGTCTCCATGTCCGAGCCGGCCATTGGAGCCTCTTCCCCAGGTATACACTTCGCTGCGCGACGTCAACACCGCGACGTGGCTAGCTCCGCAGGCGATTTCTTCGACCAGCTCGCCTACCAGTTTGTCTTGCACCAAACAGGGGACCTTGCCGTCGGACTGCGGGTTGCCGAGCTGGCCATTAGACGCGCTGCCCATCGTGAAAACGTGGCCGGAGGTCGTGAGACCGAGCGTCAAGTTGTGCCCGCAGGCCAGTTGATGGAAGTTGTAGTCGATGAGCGACGGGACGCAAGTGGGCACCAGGCGCGCCTCCTTGTCGCCGTGACCCAGACGGTACTTGTCGCCGTCGCCCCAAGTGAACAATTTGCGAGAAATCAGATTGCCGCCGGCTTGCCCCATCACTTCCACAATGGCCGCCGTGTGCCACACGCCGCAGGCGATCTTCACCGTCCTCAGCCCGCTCAACGACTCGACTTCCTTGGGCCGCAGCAGACTTTCCCGGTCGCCGTGTCCCAGAACGCCGAACGTCCCGTCCCCAAAGGTGAACACTTTGCCGCTCGACGTAGTCAGTGCCGAATGCCACGCGCCGCATGCGACGGCCATGACTTGCAGCCCTTCCAGAGGGCCGGCAACTTTCTTCGGTATCCATTGACTAGCATCGGTGCCGTGGCCGAGAAGTCCGGTGTAGTGGGTGCCATCTCCCCAGGTAAACAAATCGCCGGAAGTGGATATGGCGCAGGTATGGTACTCGCCGCAGGCAATGAAATCCATGTTCCAGAGCGCCAATGACTCGACGAGACGAGGGCGGCTGACGAATTTGTCAATGCCATGGCCGAGCTGACCGCCGGACTGCTCCCCCCAAGCGAATACTTCCCCTTGCCTCGTAACCAGAGCTGCGTGCCGAACACCACAAGCTATCTGATGAACATCTAAAACTACATCTGATTCTAACGATCTTGGGATCAACACATCGGCTACAGCTCCATCAGACCATACCACTCCCCACACATAGACATCGCCTAGAGATTCAATGTCATCAGGTCCAGAGCCTTGGCTGGAAGAACTGGGAGCACTGGAAACGCTAAGTCGCACAGCACCATCTCCGTTACTCAATCTTAGTTGCATATTTGTGTGATCTGACCCAACATCTGACCTTGCTAACCTAGCTGAAGGGCCACCTGCAGTGTGATGTTTTGAGCCAAAGCCACGAGATTTGCTCAAACTCCCTTCTAGTCCGTAACTATGGCCACTGGATACCGAGTCTCCATCCTGATCAGGAAAGCAAGGTGAGTAGAGGTACGAGGATGAATAAGTATGTATCACTTACATCAGAGAAGAAAATCCCGTCGCTCTGCAGGTTATCAGTTCGCAAATTTTGAGACTGCACTGAAGAGATGAGACTCCTGAGCCCTCCAATCCACAGTTCCAACTCACTTTGGTCCTTGCAAATCTATACAGAAGAAAGATATAATAATGTCACCATTAGCATGGAGCTAGCTGATGTGCTTGTTTCGTTTCGTACACTAGCTAGCTAACCAGATCAAGAGATCTCTCTCCGTTGTTGTAGATGAGAGAGAAGGATAAGTAGTCCCTTTCCGGCCTCAGGTATCTCCTAAAAACAGCCTGTGAAAGTTTGTGCCAGTAAGAAGGTTGAACTTGATTCATTCATTCATTCATTCATGTGCAGATTAATGAGACATACAGTTCTCTGTCCTGGAACAATTCGTATTACAGAAGACAATTCGATAGATCTCTCCTTCTTGTGAGATAACCAAATCAATGTAGTTTCGTCCTGGGAACAGGAAAGCAGCAGGAGGAAGTTATTATAAACTACGTACTCATCATGCAAAGAAAGACCAAAGGCAAGAAGAACTCACATTAGAAATTCTGAAGGGACAGAGTTTAGGCTTTCTTTTGCGACTGTACTTGATTAACTGGGTGCCTTTCTTCAGTGCAACAAGCGCCTTCAAATTATTTGAGAGAAAGATGACATTGAAAATTGTAGCACAGGGGAAGGTTTCAGGTCGGAGAGAAGATTGGAGTACCTGTTGGATCTCGCGGTCGGGGTTCCCATAATTGGCCGGATCTGCCATTCCATCTGAGAGGACGGTCGGGTAGAATCATGAAGCAGAGCATCAGAAGAACTATTCCGCCGCGTCTCCATCTCCATTGGTGAGTTGAGGAGGAGGAGGAAGATGAAGATGATGATGATGATGAATCGGCTCTCCGCCCGTGCCTGCGACCACGCCTTCGCCTCTCATCAATCACTGCTAACTATTGTTCCTCCTCCGCTTCTTCCTTCCGAAGAGTTCCCGGACTTACCTCTGTAACCATCGGTCGGCGCCTCGCCTCCTTCCCTGCTCCGGACGCATAACAATGGATGGATGTGGTGGGGTTACTGGATCGGCGTCGTGGCTGGGGCTGGATTTGCTTCGTCGTCCGGGAAGATGAAGTAGCTCTCGTACAAGGCGCCATGCGGCTGGCCCGAGTTTGCGGGCCATGAGTCGCAATGTACGGTCGTTCCTCATGAGCACCGCAAATTATATACATTTCTATTTAAAATCCTCGTACAGTAAAACATACATAAACAAAGAAACACTTACCATGAATAGAATTATTTCCATTTGCGATTAATTAATGTACCAACATTCCTCGAGCACCGCAAATTATAGATATATTTCTATTTAAAATCCTCGAAAAAAAAATAATCAGGCTACCATTCTACAGAAATTTCCTATTCAATGCTACATCAATTTACGATTCTACGGAAATTTCCTATTCAATGCTACATCAATTTTCTATCGATAGATAGATGATATTTTATCAAAGGGCATAGTTAATTTTACTTTTTAAGACAACCGAATTATTTTTTCATAATTTTATTTTAAAATAATAAATTATAATTCGGATGTAAATATTCTCATCTTCTCTCACCCTATATATTTCTTCCTGTGTTTTACAACTTTGACTCATCTCGAATATTTTATTATATTTTGTTGTGATTGTGAAAAAAATTAAAAAATAGTTAAAAGATTATGCTATAAATAAATAATAAATAATGATTATATATTTTAAAAATAGAATAAATATCAAACCACGTTGGTCTGAAATCTCAGAATATCAAGCTCAACGTGAGTCTAAAATTTAAAAATACCAAACCCTTTGATATTCTATAATTCTACAAACTCTTCACATAGTTACTTTATCTTTCACTCTTTTATATTTATTACTTCATTTCGTATTATATATTTTTTTATTTATATTATTTATTTTACTTTATTCTTTATTCTTATAATATCTTTATTTAAACCTCTATTTTTTATATTTTACTTTATCTTTTTTAATTATATATATATATATATATATATATGAAGGTAGTATCTAACTAACCTTTGAAAAAACTAAAGAGGACCTGATATATCAAAACTATTATATTTCATATATCTTTTCTTATTGTTCTTATTTTTATTTTTTTATTTTTTAATATTTTATAATTTCAGGACCAAAGAATACCTGAAATTTCAGGCCCTCGTTATGCCTGAAATAAAAATATTTCAGGCCTAAAGAGGGCCAGAAATGAATTATTTCAGATCCTTTTTAGGTCTGAAATCAAATATTTTAGGTGAAATCAAATTTAATTAATTTTTAATAATTTTTTCGAAGATATCTAATCTATCTTACAATCTTAATTTCCACATATAAATTTTATTTTAATTTCTATTTTATATATTTCTAATATATACAATTGTACGTACTCTATTTTTTTATATTTTATATATCTTTCTTTATTTTATTTTATTTTATTTTATTTATATTTTTTGATATTTTACAATGTCTATTTATATCCTTATTTCAATTATTTATAATTATTTTGAGAAAAAATAATTTCGATTTTGAATATCAATGGGTTTGATATTTAATTTCAGACTCACGTTGGACCTGATATTCTCGGAGTTCAAGTCCAACGTGTCCTGATATTTATCCTATTTTAAAAATATATTTTTAAAATATATAATCATCATTTATTATTTATATAGGATAATCTTTTAATTATTTCTTAATTTTTTCACAATCACAGCAAAATATAATAAAAGGTTCGGGATGAGTTAAGTTGTACAAGATGGAAAGAGATATTAGTGTGAGAGAAGATGAGAACACCTGTATCCGAATTATAATTTATTGTTTTAAAATTAAATTATGAAAAGATGGTTTGGATATTTCAAAAATTAAACTATGAAAAGGAGTAATTGGTAGGAGGGATATAAGAGGACACTACAAAAATATCAGGCAATAGCGACGGATGTTTTTAATAGTCCGTCGCAAGTGGCGACGGATATATAGTATCCGTCGCCAAAGTTGCGCGGCAAGTCAAAATGCTGAATATAGCGACGGACATGGTCAACGTCCGTCGCTAGTGAGACGGATAATATAAATTATCCGTCGCTAGTGCTAAGCGACGGGTCAAACCCCCTCAATATAGCGACGGGATTGGCCAACGCCGTCGCTAATCAGCGACGGACAAGTTAATCCGTCGCTATATTTCTTAAAAGGGCGATGGCCCCCTTCCCCCGCGGCCACATGAACCCTAGCGAACGTTGATCTCCCAGCGATTCTCCGTCGATTCTCCTTCGGCGAACCCTCCTCCGATCCCAGGTACGCTAGCTAAGCTCTATTTGTCGTATCAACTTCGTTTGTTTGTGCTAACGCGGCGCCGTCGTCTTCTCCGGCCAGCCACGGCTCTTGGCACGGCGCGCGCGCCCTCCCGCGGCCGCGCGCGGCCAGGCGCGACCTCACATTTGCAAGCGTCGCCTGCTGCCGGTCGCGGGCCAGTGCGGTCGAGCGCCACCTGCTGCAGTCGCGCGCCGCCTGCTGCGGCCGCACGCCGTTTGCCGGCCGCACGCCGCTTGCTGCGGCCGGTCGACGGCTCCTGCGGCCGGCGTCCCCTGCTGCCAACACCCATTAATGGGTTTAATTAGGGTTTTAGGTGTAATTATTTGAATTAATTAGATTAATTCAATTAATTTGATTAATTTAATAATTGATCAGATATTTAATTAGTTAAATTATCATTTAATTATTTTAGATAATAATTTCCTTTGTTAAATCATAAATTGTGTAATTAATTGATCAAATGTTTGATTTATTTTAGGTTAATTGTGTGGTTAATTAGAATAATTAGATGATTATTTGTTTGTTTAATTAGATTAATTAATTTATTAATTAGATCTTGTTTGATTAATGTTAGATTAACTGTTTAAATAATTAGATTAATTTTTTGATTAATTCTTTGATTACTTAGAATAATTGATTCATTGTTTATATCATGTTTGATTAATTAGATATATTTTGTAGTATATCATCAATATCAAATTTTAATATGGATTATAATATGTGTGGTTTGATTAAATTGTCTTATCTGAATTCAGATACAATGTATCTGAACAAGGCATGGATGTATAATAGGTTAGACAATGGATTTATCCGTGACGAATTTTTTGCTGGAGTGGAAGAATTTGTTAACTTTGCAAAATGTCATCCTGAGTGTTTGAATGACACAAAGTTGAAGTGTCCATGTAATCAACGTAAATGTAGAAATACAGCTTTCCGTGATGAAGATACAGTGAAAACTCATATCGCCAGGTATGGGTTTGTTCCAGATTATTACAACTGGTATTGTCATGGAGAGCCATATGTATATGAATTTGGTGGACCTTTTGTTGCATCATCATCGAACTCAATTGGACCAGAGACATCATATAACCCTGCTGATGCAATGCAATCAATGATTTACGATGCAATGAATGCTTTTGATCAATCAAATGTAGAACAAGTACCTACTTCTGATGTTCAGAAAATGTATGACATGTTAAAGGCTAGTGAAAGAGAATTATGGGAAGGTATTCCTTCTGGTCATTCTCAATTATCTGCTACTGCAAGATTATTGAATATGAAGGCAGAACATCATTTCTCAGAACGATGTTATGATGACATATGTCAACTTATGTCAGAGTTGCTTCCAACTGATAACTGCATGACAGATAGTTTCTACAACACTAAAAAACTAATCAGAGACTTGGGTTTGCCAGTTGAGAAGATACATTGTTGTGTCAATAATTGCATGATCTTTTGGAACCAAGATAGTGAATTGATGGAATGCAAAATCTGTAACCATCCTCGTTACAAGCATGGTGCTCGCATGGTAAATCAGAAGAAGAAGAAAAATATTCCTTATAAAGTCATGTATTATTTTCCTTTGACTGCTAGACTCCAACGTTTGTATGCATCAGCAGCAACAGCAAGTCATATGATCTGGCATCAAAACCATGGACATGATGGAGACATTATGTGTCATCCTTGTGATTTCCCTGCATGGAAATATTTAGATTCAACATTTTCTTCCTTTGCTATGGAACCACGTAATGCCAGACTTGGATTTTCTGCAGATGAATTTCAGCCATTTGGAAGTTATGGACAACAATATTCATCATGACCTGTTATCTTAATACCATACAATTTACCACCATGGATGTGCATGAAAGATGAATTCATGTTTCTTACTGTTTTAATTCCAGGTCCTCAAAATCCAAAAGGGCATATAGATGTTTTTTTTGCAACCTTTGATAGCTGAGCTGAATTATTTATGGAATATAGGTTCAGAGACGTATGATATTGCTACAAAGTCAAACTTTTTAATGCATGCAGCATTGTTATGGACTATTAGTGATTTTCCTGCTTACTCAATGTTATCAGGATGGAGCACAGCTAGAAAGTTAGCATGTCCACATTGTATGAGTCAGTCAGATGCATTTTCTTTGCCTTGCAGTGGCAAGATTTCTTGGTTTGATAATCATCGGAAATTTTTACCTCTTGATCATCCGTTCAGAAGAAATAAGAAATTTTTCAAAAGGAATGAAGTAGTTAGGAAGCTACCTCCAGTTGGGATGTCAGGCGAAGAAGTGTTAAATGAAATTGATAGCTATGGATTTCTACCAGTATATCAAGATGGATCAGATGATATCAACAAGTATATTGTTAGAGTCAACAAATGTGGTTGGAGGAAAAGAAGTATTTTTTGGGAGCTTCCATATTGGAAATATTTACTCATTCGTCATAATTTGGATGTGATGCATATTGAGAAAAATTTCTTTGATAACATCATTAATACTGTCTTAAATGTGCATGGGAAAACAAAAGATACAACAAAATCTCGTGAAGAATTAAAACAATTAGTGAGCAGGCCTGAGTTGCATCAGAATGAAACAACTGGTAAATATCCGAAGGCTTGTTATACATGGACAAAGAAAGTAAGCAAGCATTGTGTTCTTGGTTGAAAAACATAAAATTCGCAGATGGATATGCCTCTAATATGTCTCGTTGTGTGGATACGAATAGATCTAAAATGGTTGGAATGAAGAGTCATATGTTCATGCAAAGATTAATTCCAATAGCTTTCCAAGAATTATTTCCTACTAATGTTTGGCAAGCACTTACAGAATTAAGCATTTTTTTCAAAAATCTAACTTCCAGAGTTGTTACGGTAGCAGATATGTTACGCCTTCAGACAGAGATTCCTTTAATACTATGTAAGCTTGAGCGAATATTTCCACCAAGCTTTTTTGATTCAATGGAGCATTTGCCTATTCATTTACCTAGCGAGGCACAGATTGGTGGTCCTGCACAATACAGATGGATGTATCCTTTTGAAAGGTTTCTTAGAAGATTAAAGAATAATGTGCATAACAAAGCAAGAGTTGAGGGATCAATATGTAATGCATATCTGGTTGAAGAAGCAAGTTCATTTTGCTCCTATTACTTTGCTGAAAATGTGAAAACCAGACATCGAAAGTGTCCACGCAATCAAGATGACATTCCATCAGTTGACCCAGACATTCTTTCTATTTTCAAGTATCCTGGAAGAGCAATGGGTTCAACTTCCTATTACTTTGC